>CM060365.1:162295510-162470839 GCA_030545235.1 Helianthus tuberosus
GGCAGAAACAGGGAGTTTTCGAAATTTTTGAAAATTAGGGTTTTAAAATTTTCGAATTTTTCTGTTGGTTTGATAAAATTTTCGAATTTTGTTGGCTGTTTTGATTTTCTGCTTTGTTTTATTGCTGTTTTGCAGGATTTCTGGAAAGAACTTGTTGATTCTGGAAAAGTTTTCGGCTGATAGACTTGAAGATTCGAAGACTGTTCTTCGTGTTCTTCACGTTCTTCGTTCTGTTCTTCACTGTTTTTTCGAAAATCACTGATATTTTGATGTTTTGATTTCGCAGAAACTGTTAAGGAATCCAGAAAAATCATCCAAGTTTCGAAAAGATTGAGTTTCCAAGTTTAACTGGCGAATTAGATTAATTTCGCAGTCTAGACCTACGAAATTAGCTGACCTGCGAAATTACCGGCGACGTTAAATCCAAAGGCGACTTTGGTAACCGTATAATTTTTCTCAGCGAAATTATTACGGTTTTTCGGCGACTTTACAGGTCGTCGTAATCGCGAACTTTGACCAGCGAACTTGAACAAGTAACTGACCAGCGAATTTAGTTGTTAACCAGCGAAATTGACCCAGCATAATAGACCAGCGAAATTAACAGCATAACCAGCGATTTTAACAGCATATTTAAGGGGTGGAATTTCAGTTGGCAAGCGTCGATAAAATTTCAGTGTTTTGCAAATAGAAATTGATCCGTAGCTCGTTAGACAGAACCGGTTGGACCGTTGAATTCCTTGGATTTTTAGGGTAAAAAAAAAATAAAAATAAAAAATAAAAGACTCTGGAAAATCCCGAATACGGTTTTTGACATTATATATCGTTGGATTTGTCTTTTCGAGACGATTCTAAAGGTGTAATTTGGTAACCATTGTTTTCGGAGATATTTTGTACGGTTTTACCAGTCTGCTAAATTAAAATGTCGAACATGACAAATTTGAATGCACCTAAGATGATGAAGGTGGAGAATTATCTTACATGGAAGGACAACTTCAAATCCTTCATTGAATCTCAGGATGCACGTATGTGGATCTGTATTGAAGATGGGTACACAAACCCAACACACGATTTTGAGGGCAGACCACGTCGAACAGACTATGTGAACATGCAAGAAGAAGATAAAAGGAAGTATGACGCTGAAAAGAGAGCATTGGCTGCAATTAAAATGTCCTTACCTGATAGCATCAAGCATACCTTCACAAAGTACAATAATTCAAAGGATATGTGGGATGCATTACAAAAGCGATATCAGGGAAATGAGAGTGCCACTCAGGCATTCATGGCAGAGATAGTGTCGGTTGATGAGGCTGAAACTACTGTGAGTGATGCTGAATCTGAAGTGAAAAATGCTGAAGCTCAAGTGGAGAATGCTGAAGTAGAGAAAGAGAGTGAAGCTGAACAGGTTGTTGCTGATGAAACCTCAGAAGTTCATGAGGAAAAGGTACAATCTAATTCTGTGTGTTTAAGATGTCGTGAACTACAGGGTGAGGTTGACAGGTTGTCAACACAAAACCAAAGTCTGGTAAGTGAGATGTCTAACATAAAAGAAGCAAACTTTTTTGCTAAAAGAAATGAATCTACATACTTGAAGAAGATAAGAGGTTATGAAAGTGAAATTGAAGCTTTAACATGCAAGTTAAATGAAAAACTTCAAGTAATAGATTTAGCTCATGACATGATGGCGGAGAAAACAAAAGAGATTTCTGAAAAATGCAAAGAGTTGTCAGATGCACAACTCAAAATTGTTGAACTTGAAAAGAAATTGAGTCAATTCAGAGATTTGTCTTTTGTTATGAAACACATGATGAGTGGGTTAAAGAAGAGTAATGACAAGACCAGTGTGGGCTTCCAGGGCTTTAATGAAGTTCCACCTCCTCTTAGTCATGACTATTCATTCCTGCCTAGTGAAAATGAGCTAGCAGACTTTATGGCATCTGCACCAAGTAGTTTCGGATCCACATCAAGTCAAGGTGATGGATCTGAGAGTGATGAGGCTAAGGAAAACAATAACAGGGAACCTTTGAAAAGGAAAAATTCACCGCCTAAGAATAAAAATCAAGCCTTTGTTAAACAGATTAATTTTGTTCAAGGTAGTGATATGAAAAATGAAACAACTGTTATTGAAAATGAATCGAATGTAGAGTTTGCAAAAAATAAGAGCATAGAAAAATCTGAAATCAAGCAAACTAAACAAGGTTCATCTAAGGGATCATCACCATCTGATAAGGGATCTACCTCAGAGACTCCAGCTAAGAAGTCTTTGAAAAGGAGATCGTGCTTCAAATGTCACATAAAGGGACATGTAGCTAGCTGCTGTCCTAACAAAAAGAGTGAAGCACAACTTAGTGAAAAACAGAGAGGAAAATTACCAGAGAAGAAAAGTGAGAGTGAGGAGAAAGGTTCAAATTCTCCAAAGAAATCTGCTCCTAAGCAACCAGAGAATGTTGCTGTTGGTGTAGATATGGCTGAAAAAGGAACTCCACAAGTTTCTCGTTTTCAAAGAAATCAACAAAGATTTCAGCCTAGATCTCCACCAGGCAGATACGAGAGACCTAGAAGCAGTTCACCTAGAATGAACAATTTTAATGGAAATTCAAATAATTTCAGAAGTCAGGTCAATATCAAAATCGATACCAAAATTATGGTTGTCGAACTTTTTATAACAATGGCTTTAGAAATTACAACAATAATGCTTCTTGGAATCAAAATTCAAGGTATCAAAATCAAAATTTTCAAAGGTCAAATAGTCCAAACACATATAGGAACCCTCAGGACCATAGACCTAGTGGAAATCAAAATCAAATTCCATCAACAGGTCTGAGATCTAAGACTCCAGTTAGGAGTAATGGATATTGGATGGATGTTCAAGTGGTTGGTGAATTTGGACGACCCAAGACCATTAAGGCTTGGGTCCCCCAATCTAACTAATTTCTTAGTTGGTGTGTGCAGGAGCTGCTAAGGAGGATTATCAACTTATGTTGATAATGGCTGCTCTAGGCATATGAAGGGGGATGTGAGATTGTTGATATATTTATATTGATTGATTTAAATTGAAGTTCAAAGTGCTGAGTTGACACACTAGATAACCTGGCAGATCTTTATACTAAAGCTTTTGACAGGGCTCGCTTTGAACATTTAGTCAAACTCAACGGGATGAGGAATCCTGAATAACTGGTTTTTCATAAGAATTTTTGTAAATAGTTTACTGCTTTTCTTAAAAATCAAAAATAAAAAAAATTGAAAAATCAAAAACATAAAAAAATAGAAAATTAAAAATGAGTTATCACTGTGTGAAAAAGGAGAAATGATAGTACATCGGCAAGTTAGACTGTCACACTGAAACTGAAATTAAATTGCTTAAGTGTGATAGCAGCTTCATCATATGATGTACCAGTAGGCAAAAAGCTAGAAATAATCAACTTACCAATGTGATATAAACCTAAATAAACTGAATATGAGTGGGGAACACATCGGTGGTGTATGGTTTAATGACCTTAAATCTTGCGTTGATAGATTGCCAAAATCTGAAGTTTTGGGTCTTTATACTGTTATTTCATCTGGGGATATCTTGGCTGTCCTTCTGTTCAGAACTAAAATTGTACATGACCCCAGGAAAGAAAGCCACTTGGAATTAGCTCATTTCTATTTGAATGTCTGTATGTTGTCCCGATACACACAATTTTGATCTGATTCTGAAATCTTCTCTGAAAAAAGTCGTGTACCTCCTCTGCTGCATCCAGATATATGCTGACCTGGAGGTGCTAGGCAACGACAGCTTCTGCTGCATCCAGATACATGCTGACCTAGCTGTACGTTGTCGCGCTATAGATCTAATACACCCGAAAGAGGCCCTCAAGTGCCCAAAAGAAACCCAAGAAACCTATATCAAACTGAGAAAAAAACTCATTTGATCTGTATATTATACCATCTCTGCTAAAGATCTATTCTGTTCTCTTCTCAACCTATTCCCAGTTAAGATTTCAGAAATCTGGATTGGACTTGTGAAATATGTGGTAGGGAAGATACTTGCATGATAGAGTGTGTTGTTTATATTTCCAGGATTTGATTAGTATTTATTTGGGTGTTCATTGTTAAGCAATCAAAACATGATAAAACAGATTATATGCAGACCTAGACATTGTCAGGATATCTTAAAGGATGGATTCAGTATACTCACCTACTACGATGAATCTTTGTGCATACCTTGATCGCGGGGGTATATCCTGAAGTGGGACACGCTAGTATTTCAGTATTAAAATTACCTTAATGTATCATACGGTAATGGTACTTGAAATGTTCATGCATTTTGTTTAAGTGGACAAACATACTGGTAATCGTCTTGGACTGCTTTTCACGAAAAATTAAATAAAGAATTATCTAATTGTGTGAAACAGTTTGATTGTGTTGATATGATCTTCTTACCAGTGATTCTCACAAAAATAGAGTGTTTATTGCTTTTAGTATTTATTTGCTTTCAGAAAATACAAAAATACAAAAATAGTGTCTTTTTCTGTTAAAATTCTTTACGTACGGAAAACTGTTATTCTTGGAGGAATTGTTACTGATAGGGGGAGACAGTGTTAGAAAGTGAGTTCAAAATTTTAAATAATGCTGGTTATAGAGTGTGTGATTAAAAGTTTTGCGTGTTAGTGATAAATTGAAAATGCTTAATCTGTGATACAGTTTAACTATCTCTTGAAAAATAATAATTTATTTAACTTTGTTGGAAAATTCTTATGGTTTCTCGAGATGTTTGTTTTATAGTATACAGATTGAAGCGGTGTGTTGCTGAGAAGTTGCTGTGTTGCTGAGAAGATGAGAGTTTGATTGGATGCATGGTAGAACCTCCTTTCTACATTGCAAACAAGTTGAAGAGTTTGAAGATTGTTATACATATGCTGAACTGGAGTTTACTCAAACGCTAAAGTTTTTGAAGATTTGGTGATTGGATGCATCAGCTTAGGGGGAGTTTGTTGCTGACAGAAGCTATTGAAGCTGAAGCTATCCAAAGACCAAAGACAGTGCGAGAATACATGAAGATTGCAAGACGACTGAAGACAAAGTTATTTTATGAAGCTATTGTCAAGGGGGAGTTTGTTGGTGCATGTTTGTGACAACAACTTAGATTTGGTCTTTGGATATCTTGTAATTAGATAAACGATAAACAGTTAGCGGGTTTAGCTTTGTATTAGTGAGTTAATAGAGTTTGGGCTAAACAAAACCCACATTGGGTGATGGGGGACGATTTGGGCCTAGCCCATGTAGCAAACCCAGCCTAAAGTTGCAACCTTGTGTTATATAAACAAGGCTAGGCTTTAGGGTTTAGGTTAATCAGCCAAAACAATATTTGTGAGAATTTCGTGAGAGCTCCTACAGCTTGGACGAATTTGATAGTTGGTTAGGGTTTGATTGATTGTAATCACTTTGATAGATAATCAATAGAAACCCGGTTTGAAAGTGAATTTGGTTTTCTGTTCTTCTACACGTTTTCTGCTTATTCTGATCAAGAGGATTCCGCACTCTTGATTGGAAAGACAATTCTGTTGAAGATCCATACGTCAAGGGGACCTACAATTTTACCATAAAATAATATAACATTCTCACAAAATAAGCAAGTATCCACACAAGTGTTCTAATATAAGATATATATTCTAAATATATATTTACCCATTTGTATTTACAGAAAACCAACCTCCGACACTTTGTATTTTGTTACAAAAATTATGGCGGAGTTTATATTCGAAACACATGTTATAAAATATACTCGTAACACTTGTTTTTAGAAAAATATTTTCTAAGTGTTGGATTTTTAGAAAATTTCGCCAGAGTTTTCTTTGTAAATGGAGGTGTCCATGCTTACTAGCATATCATTTTCTTTTAAAAAATTTATTCAAACAATTCTCAATCAACAACATACAATCTCTATTTACCAAACTTGTCAAAAACAAGCATAAACTATAAACTCATGAACTTGAAAATTTATAAAAGTATGTAGTAACTCACTAGCATACTTAGTAAGTTTTGTTACCTTTCAAAATGTGATTAGTTCTTTAAAAACTTCATTTTTAAAGAATTTATGCGTTTACAACTTCCGATCATATTTCTGAAAATATTTCCTTGTGAAATTTTCTTATTACACAAGTGTTTCTACACTTGTTTATCCACAAAAAAATGAGGTTAGTTTATGTAAGATCCAAGTTCTAATGAAACTTATATTTTTCACTTGGTTCTTTTGAAAGACCACTCATGGATCTTTAGATCTACACGTTTATAACCAACTTTGATCTTTATTTTTCAAGAAAACATTCATTTATTCAAGTTCATAGTTTATGTGTGGATGATTCCATCATCCTACAACATTTTATCTTTCTCATCTTGCTAGATCATGTTTTTAATCATGATCTAGCAAGTCCATATGATGATCCATACCACTTCTACTAGCAAACAATAATCAACAAGCATCACAACACAAGAATATCATGATTTCTTCATCTTTTAACCATACTCTATTACTAAGTTAGTTTATGTTCAAGACTTCTTCATAAGATTCATTAAGGTTCTTAATGTTTTTGTTCATGTTACATCATTAACCACTTAAACAAGATGAAAAATGAAAGGATCTAAGTTCTTACCACTAGCTCAAGGCTAGGGAAGTTCAAGTGAAGAAATTGAGTGGATAAAAGAAGATAAGAGAGGTCCTTCCACTTCCGAGAACACCGAGCTTCCTTGTATGAACTTTAACACCTTTGTATGCTCTTGGAATGATTGAAGAAGATTGGATGAAGGTGGATGTGTGGGAGTGTGGGTTCGGCCGAGAGGTGAAGAGGGAGGAGGAAGAGAAGTGTGTTGAAGTTGTGAATGAGAGAATGGAGTTTAGAACTCTTGGTGATCTCTTATAACCATGCCACTACATAAACCCTTGTGTAATGTGTTCCTCTTGTGCCAACAATATCCTATTAAATGTTGAAACAAATCACAAGTGGGGCCCTAATGTTGTGACCGGTTTTGAAGGGGGGGGGGGTCTAGTTGGGATGCAATGGTAGTTAGCTTAACTAGTTAGGAGATTAAGTGATTTAGTTAGTGGTTTATGTGTGTTATGTAATATATAGTGTGTTAGGGTGTTCGGGACCCATAACTAGTTCAGAAAAATAAAAACAATGCTTCTAGCATTATTTTGGTGTTCCGGGTAGTGTTCGGTTGTTCGGTTAGATTCCGGTTCGTTAAAGTGCTAAGTTATTCCGTATAGTGTCTTTTATGTATCTTTTTGTAACATTTTTAATTCCCAACACTCAGGAAAGCATACAGGACTATTTAGTAAACTTTTCTGCACCAGACTAGTATGTTAACAAGCACATGTAAGTATGACACAGTAATCGGAAAGCAGTTAAGTAATTCAGTACAGTCATCAAGCACTTTAATTGTCATTAATAAATCGTACGGATACATGAAATTTTTGAGGGTTGTCACATTCTCCCCCTGTTAAGAGAATTTCGTCCCGAAATTTAGCACGTGGTTATTAAGGAAGCTAGTTATGTTGCGTTGGTTTCCTGGTTTTCCTGGGGTGTCACATCATCCCCCCGTTGATTTGGAATTTCGTCCCAAAATTCTGCAGTAGCTTCAGCCTCTGTAGTGGTTGCGTTTTTCTTAAACAGCTGGGGGTACTTGAGTTTCATTTGGTTTTCTCGTTCCCAGGTGTACTCTGGGCCACGACGGGAATTCCAACGAACTCGGACGAGAGCTATCCTGGTACGCTTGAGAATCTTAACATCTCGATCAGTAATCTCTACTGGTTCCTCGACGAATCGCAGCTGGTCGTCGATAGTGAGCTCCTTTAGAGGAACTATGAGGGTCTCATCTGACAGACACTTCTTCAGATTCGACACATGGAAAACATTGTGAACCCCGCTGAGTTCTTCAGGTAGATTCAGCCTGTAAGCGACTTTGCCAATTTTCTCAATGATTTCGAACGGTCCAACATAACACGGATTTAGTTTGCCTCATTTACACCTTTCCAAGGTGAGACTTTGAGTAGCACTCGATCCCCAACCTGGAACTCGAGTGGTTTCCTGCGCTTATCAGCATAGCTTTTCTGACGGTCACGAGCTGCCGCCATTCGTTGTCGTATCTGAGCAATTCTCTCGGTTGTATCTACTACAAGTTCTGGGCCAGTGATTTGGCTGTCACCAACTTCTGCCCAACAGAGAGGTGATCGGTACTTCCGTCCGTACAATGCCTCGAACGGAGCGGCCTGGATGCTGGTGTGGTAACTGTTGTTATACGAAAACTCCACTAACGGGAGGTGTTTTTCCCAGCAATTACCAAAGTCGATTACACATGCCCTAAGCATGTCTTCAAGGGTTTGGATGGTGCGTTCAGATTGCCCATCCGTCTGTGGATGATATGCCGTGCTCATGTCTAATCGAGAACCAAAGGACTGGTGCATAGCTTGCCACAATTCAGAGGTAAAACGTGGGTCACGATCAGAAATGATGGAGGTTGGCACTCCGTGCCTTGATACTACTTCCTTCAAGTAGATGTCTGGTAGGGTAGAAAACTTATCCGTTTCCTTGATAGCCAGAAAATGTGCAGACTTGGTCAGTCGATCCACGATCACCCAAATGGTATCATTTCCGCGTTGAGATCTAGGCAGGCCAGTAACGAAATCCATGGAAATTTGCTCCCATTTCCATTTCGGGATCTCTGGTTGTTGAAGTAGGCCTGAGGGTTTTTGATATTCAGTCTTGACTCTCGCACAAGTCAAGCATTTACTGATGTAGGTTGCTATGTGGGCTTTCATGCTAGGCCACCAGTATGTAGTCTTTAGGTCGTGGTACATCTTATCTGAACCAGGATGTACTGAATAACGAGACTTATGTGCTTCATCCATCACAAGCTCGCGTAAGTTTCTGTAAAGTGGGACCCAGATGCGCCCTGTTACGTAGTAGGCGCCGTCTTCCTTTTGTTCTAACCGTTGCCTCGATCCTCGTAAGGACTCAGCCCTGATGTTCTCTGCTTTCAACGCTTCAACCTGAGCATCTCGTATCTGGGTAGGAAGACTAGATTGGATGGTAAGTTGTAATGCTCGCACATGTTTAGGTATAGTGTCCTTTCGACTGAGGGCGTCAGCCATAACATTGGCCTTGCCCGGATGATATTTGATAGCGCATTCGTAATTGTTCAAGAGTTCGACCCATCGGCGTTGTCGCATGTTTAATTCCTTTTGCTTGAAGATATGCTCGAGACTCCTGTGATCGGTGTAAATGGTGCACTTGGTACCGTACATGTAATGTCTCCATATCTTAAGCGCGAAAACAACTGCTCCCAGCTCCAATTCGTGTGTAGTGTAGTTCCTTTCGTGAACTTTAAGTTGGCGTGATGCGTAGGCAATGACCTTGTCACGTTGCATCAACACGCAACCAAGTCCTTGAATGGAAGCGTCGCAATAAACCACAAAATCATCTGTGCCCTCAGGCAATGAGAGGATAGGCGCGCTACAAAGTCTATCTTTTAAGTGCTGAAATGCAGATTCTTGTGCATCACCCCAACGATAGGTGACACCCTTCTGAGTTAGCGAAGTGAGAGGTTGCACAATCTTTGAGAAATCCTTTATAAATCTTCTATAATATCCCGCCAAACCCAAGAATTGGCGGATTTCTGTTGGTGTACGGGGTGCAGGCCAGTTCTTGATCGAGTCAACCTTGGATGGATCAACATGAATCCCATCCTTGTTTATCACATGGCCTAGAAAGTGGACTTCGCGAAGCCAGAAGTCACATTTCAAAAATTTAGCATACAGTTGCTCTGCTCGAAGAAGTTCCAGCATAAGTCGTAGATGCTGCTCGTGTTCCTCCTGACTCTTAGAATAGATCAGGATGTCGTCGATGAAAACAATAACGAACTTATCCAGGTAAGGTTTGCATACTCGGTTCATGAGATCCATGAAGACCGCAGGTGCGTTTGTCAACCTGAAAGGCATGACCAGAAACTCGTAATGGCCGTAACGAGTTCTGAATGCTGTTTTGGAGACGTCCTCATCTCGGACTCTCAGCTGATGGTATCCCGATCTCAAATCAATTTTAGAGTAAAAGCTCGACCCTTGCAGCTGGTCGAACAAGTCGTCAATACGTGGAAGAGGATAACGATTCTTCACGGTCACCTTGTTGAGCTCACGGTAGTCAATACACATTCTGAAGGTACCGTCTTTCTTCTTTACGAATAACACTGGAGCTCCCCAAGGCGAAGAGCTAGGACGTATGAAACCCTTTTCCAAGAGTTCTTATAGTTGCGTGGACAGTTCTTCAAGTTCTGATGGAGCTAGACGATAAGGTGCTCGAGCTATGGGCGCTGCTCCAGGAGCTAGCTCGATTTGAAACTCAACTTGACGATGAGGCGGAAGACCAGGCAATTCCTCAGGAAATACCTCGGGAAAGTCACGTACAATAGGAATGTCATCAATTCTTTTCTCTTCCATTGATGTGTCAGTAACGAGTGCTAGGATGGCAGTGTGGCCCTTTCGCAAACACTTCCGGGCCTTAAGGAAAGAGATAATGCCTACGCCACTCTTGTCGCCATGAATCATGAGAGGTTCTTCACCAGAACGAGGAATGCGGACGATTTTCTCCTTGCAAACAATCCTCGCTTGATGATGAGATAGCTGATCCATCCCAATAACGACGTCGAAACTACCAAGTTTGATAGGAATAAGATCGATAGAGAAAGTCTGGCCAGCTAAGACGAGGTTACAACCTTTAACTACGTGTGTGGCTTCAAGACTTTTACCGTTTGCTAGTTCTACCGTGTGTTTGGTGTTCAAAAGTGTTGGAGTGCGCTTAAGCATTTGGCTAGCTTTTAAGGACACATAACTAGTATCGGCACCCGAATCAAATAAAACAGTAACAAAGAAGTCGTCCAGAAGAAACTTACCCATCACAACGTTGGGATCGTTACTCGCATCACCCTGACCTAGCATGAAAACGCGTCCCCTGGCACCATTGCCATTATTGTTACCCCCGTTGTTGCCTCCGTTGTTGCCTCCATTGTTGTTCCCATTTCCTTGGTTGTTGTTGTTCTGATTCTGGTTCAGTTGAGGACAATTCCTTTTAAAGTGGCCTTCAGCGCCGCACTGAAAACAACCTTTATTGCCCTGCTGTTGCTGCTGGTGGTGGTTCTGTGGAGCTTGTTGTTGTTGTTGGCGATTCTGATTTGCTGGTCGTGCGCTCCTGCAATCCTTTGCTTCATGACCAAACTTGTTACACCTCAGGCAACGACCCTTGTGGCACTGCCCGCTGTGGTGCAAATTACATCGATTGCACTTAGGGTGATTTCCCTTGTATCCACCCTGACCTTGATTCCCAGAAGACTGCTGACCGGGGCTCCTGTATTCATCTGTCTTTCGCTGCTGAGACTGAACTGAAGTAGAACCCTTGCCCGAATTTCCATCCCACTTGCGCTTGTTATCACTGGGAGCATCAGTAATAGTAGCGCTAATACGCTTGGGCAGCCTGTTCTGCTCAACTGCCTGATCAGTGAGACGATGAGCCAACTTGATGATTTGCTGAATGGTGCCAAGATTAGCTGAGGTCACGTGGCTTTGAATTTCTGGCACCAAACCCTTAAGGTACAGCTCGATACGCTTGATAGGAGGATCCACCATAGTGGGACACAGGATAGCTAATTTGTTCGACCTCTTTGTGTATGCCTCGATTTCAGACCCCGTCATCTTCAGATTGGAAAATTCTACCTCTAGCTTGTGGATGTCGTCACGACTACAATACCCTTCTTTGATCAGTTCTTTGAAACCATTCCATGGGGTGGCGTTAGCAACCGCCAGCCCTAGCAGTTGAACCTGTGCTTTCCACCAGGTTAACGCAGCACCTTCAAGCGTTCCAGTAGCATATTTCACTCTACGATCTTCAGGGCATTCGCACATCTCAAAAACAGACTCAAGCTTCTCGAACCAGTGAAGAAGACCTACAGCTCCTTCTGTGCCGCTGAAAGTACTAGGTCGGCAATCCATGAATGTTTTGAACATGCACACAGGAGGCTGAGTATGTTAACCTCCTGCAGGGACAGCTGCGAGTGCCTCAGCAACCCGTTCATTGATCAAATCCGTCAACTGGGCTTGAGTTAGGTTGATACGTCCTCTGCGTCCGTTCATGATCTTCATAACGAAGCAACGTAAGTGAGAAAAGTGTCGCAAAAGTGCGTAAGTGTGGGACGCCAGTAGAGAGTAAGCACTCAAGGTTCAAACAACAATTATCACGTTAATTGTTGCACAGTGTGAACTATCTAACCGACAATATAACATAAATCATACCACCTATTGTGTCGAGTCTTGCACGTGGAGCGAAGCGTCGTTGTGGATCGTTGAGCACTGTACAGGTTATAGTCTGGTTTTGTCAAAAAGCTTTTTCCCTTTTTAAAACCAAGTTCACTATAACCAATGGCTCTGATACCAATCTGTCACACCCCCAAAATCCACCATGCGGAGCGTCGCCGCTTGGAGGCGTGACATGACCAGGATCGAGCCACCAATCATATTGAACAACGTAATTAAGTAATTTAAACCAACCACAATACAATTGGTGACCATAAGACACTAACCAACTTTAAGTTAACAGCGGAAGCATAAAACGTAAAACTAAAACATAAGTTCCATAGTTCATAAGTTTAAAGTCCAAAACGTAGGTTTAATAAGTTCATAAGGATTAAATGTTTAGCACGGGACATAACATCCACATTCCACAACAACCTCCTCCTCGTGCAAGCTCCATAGGCATCTAGCGACCTGTAAGGCATGTAACAACGAGTCAACAACAAAGTTGAGTGAGTTCACGGTTGGTTGATTAGTTTTAAGTTGTTTCTGAAAACGTGGTTGGACTTTCGTTGGCTTATTTTCCGTGGGGGTTACCCCATAGTTGAAAGTATGTTTAACCAGTTCCTTTTTATTACCCAAACCATATCCATAATCAGTGGGGGGCTTCCCCATGTAAACCACTAGACCGTACCATATCGACAACTGACGAACAATAGTTGTGCCCTACATCAGTGTCTATCATCACTGACAGTTTGCCATAGTCCATTAGTACACGCCCGTCCGAACGGCACAGTGTGAGGTTTGTTAAACCTAATAGTGCTATTAACTAATGACCCGCTCGCCATTGGCCTCGGCGATTAAGTCGATATAAAATGAGGGACTTCATGATAGAGTTTTGTCTAGTAAGTTTTAAGGTTGTTGTCCTACCCAAGGAGGACGAACGTACGCATTCTACCCAAGGAGAACACGCAGGATTAATATTGGCATCCTACCTATGGAGGATGGCCGTACATATCCCACCCAAGGAGGATATGTAGGTTCCGTTTTAATTCTTTAACCCATTCCCAAACCATCGGGAATCCCATGCCTTAGAAAGTGTGTGAACTCACCTCGGTTTGCTCGGTTAGATTAATTACTCTAGTAATAAGGAAATCAAGCACGTCCTAATAAGGTACAGATATCAATCAGTTTCTCATGCACGACACGTATCCTACGTACGGTTTATCTACTCATTACTTCTATCACATACCACATAATTCAAACGTCAAGGTACTTTGTTAAGTTATATTATTTTACCCTAAAATAATATAACATTCTCACAAAATAAGCAAGTATCCACACAAGTGTTCTAATATAAGATATATATTCTAAATATATATTTACCCATTTGTATTTACAGAAAACCAACCTCCGACACTTTGTATTTTGTTACAAAAATTATGGCGGAGTTTAAATTCGAAACACATGTTATAAAATATACTTGTAACACTTGTTTTTAGAAAAATATTTTCTAAGTGTTGGATTTTTAGAAAATTTCGCCAGAGTTTCCTTTGTAAATGGAGGTGTCCATGCTTACTAGCATATCATTTTCTTTTCAAAAATTTATTCAAACAATTCTCAATCAACAACATACAATCTCTATTTACCAAACTTGTCAAAAACAAGCATAAACTATAAACTCATGAACTTGAAAATTTATAAAAGTATGTAGTAACTCACGAGCATACTTAGTAAGTTTTGTTACCTTTAAAAATGTGATTAGGTCTTTAAAAACTTCATTTTTAAAGAATTTATGCGTTTACAACTTCCGATCATATTTCTGAAAATATTTCCTTGTGAAATTTTCTTATTACACAAGTGTTTCTACACTTGTTTATCCACCAAAAAATGAGGTTAGTTTATGTAAGATCCAAGTTCTAATGAAACTTATATTTTTCACATGGTTCTTTTGAAAGACCACTCATGGATCTTTAGATCTACACGTTTATAACCTACTTTGATCTTTATTTTTCAAGAAAACATTCATTTATTCAAGTTCATAGTTTATGTGTGGATGATTCCATCATCCTACAACATTTTATCTTTCTCATCTTGCTAGATCATGTTTTTAATCATGATCTAGCAAGTCCATATGATGATCCATACCACTTCTACTAGCAAACAATAATCAACAAGCATCACAACACAAGAATATCATGATTTCTTCATCTTTTAACCATACTCTATTACTAAGTTAGTTTATGTTCAAGACTTCTTCATAAGATTCATTAAGGTTCTTAATGTTTTTGTTCATGTTACATCATTAACCAGTTAAACAAGATGAAAAATGAAAGGATCTAAGTTCTTACCACTAGCTCAAGGCTAGGGAAGTTCAAGTGAAGAAATTGAGTGGATAAAAGAAGATAAGAGAGGTCCTTCCACTTCCGAGAACACCGAGCTTCCTTGTATGAACTTTAACACCTTTGTATGCTCTTGGAATGATTGAAGAAGATTGGATGAAGGTGGATGTGTGGGAGTGTGGGTTCAGCCGAGAGGTGAAGAGGGAGGAGGAAGGGAAGTGTGTTGAAGTTGTGAATGAGAGAATGGAGTTTAGAACTCTTGGTGATCTCTTATAACCATGCCACTACATAAACCCTTCTGTAATGTGTTCCTCTTGTGCCAACAATATCCTATTAAATATTGAAACAAATCACAAGTGGGGCCCTAATGTTGTGACCGGTTTTGAAGGGGGGGGGGGGTCTAGTTGGGATGCAATGGTAGTTAGCTTAACTAGTTAGGAGATTAAGTGATTTAGTTAGTGGTTTATGTGTGTTATGTAATATATAGTGTGTTAGGGTGTTCGGGACCCATAACTAGTTCAGAAAAATAAAAACAATGCTTCTAGCATTATTTTGGTGTTCCGGGTAGTGTTCGGTTGTTCGGTTAGATACCGGTTCGTTGAAGTGCTAAGTTATTCCGTATAGTGTCTTTTATGTATCTTTTTGTAACATTTTTAATTCCCAATACTCGGGAAAGCATACAGGACTATTTAGTAAACTTTTCTGCACCAGACTAGTATGTTAACAAGCACATGTAAGTATGACACAGTAATCGGAAAGCAGTTAAGTAAGTCAGTACAATCATCAAGCACTTTAATTGTCATTAATAAATCGTACGGATACATGAAATTTTTGAGGGTTGTCACAAGGACAGGCGTGAAATTGTATGCCTTGGTAACCGTCAATGATGATAGACATTGACAAACGGGGCAACAACGATGCAACAGTCACAACTGTTCGATATTACAGAGTTTAGTAGCTTACAGATTGGGTAGCTCCCCATAACATGATTATGAATGAGTAATTTTACAACATACGTTTTTGGAAATAAAACTGGAAAACCGTGAACTCGCCAACTTTATGTTGACACCCCACTGCATGCTTGCAGGTCCTTAGGTACAGCCCGGGAGCTTGCAGTGGAGGAGTGTAGTGGTTGCATCGAACCGATGTTGGTTCTAAATAAATCTGTATGAACTTTAACTTTGTGTTTGGATTGTTAAACTTTATGCTTCCGCTGTTAACTTTAACATTGCTTTTGGACTTTGAACTTTGAACTTTAGTCACTAATCGTATTGGTAGTGATGAGTTTACTTTATTATATTTAATGTTCAATATGATTGGTGGCATGAACCTGGTCAGTCACACGCTTCGCGGTAGTACTCCGCATGTGGAAATTGAGAGTGTGACATTTACCTTGTAGTTCAGTGCAATTATGATATGTATGACTTACATATTCTGATTTTACATTTACTCTGTGGTAAGTTCATTCACACCATTCAAGCACTTTGAAACTTCTGCTTCCTTCTTCTCAACAGTCTCCTCATTAGCTTCATTCTTCTCTTCTACCACAACATCTGCTTCTGCATCTGAAGCACGATCTCCTACACCCTGTCTTGATGAACTCTAATAACATTTTTCTAAAGCTTCCCACAGTTCTTAAGAAATCACATACTTACGGAAACTATAACTAATTTCCACTGGTAAGGATTTCTTTGTGACAACTGTGCTCTGTAATTGATGTACAATGCAAAACAATGTTAATTATTAATAAAACAATGTGTTTTGGTGTTACTATATCTGTATTTGTGTTTGATGACTTTACGATTTGATTCGATCCCGATTTCAAGTTTTAAATCGCTTTCTGGAAGGTTATACACAAACTGGTGCGTAAACGCAGTTAGTATAACGTGACAGACACTACAGAATAGTGAAATAGGCTTAACATACCTTAAATAACCTTCACATAACTTAGAAATAAGTTTTGAATGGTTTGGTGTGTTGAAAACAAGTCTATTCGAACGCAGGGACTATTTGTGTCAAACTGCGAAACTATACCGATTCGTATGGTATCAAAGAGTCCGGAACTTTATCATAAGCTAAACATACCATAAATAACCTAAACATAGCTTAGAAATAATCTTTGAGGGGTTCAGTATGCGAAAACATGCTTATTTGATCTTACAGGGACTAAAAGTGTCAAAAACGACGTAAGTTTGCATTTGTGCGCATAACTTACGTTCTGACCACATCTGGACATCCAAAATTTTTGCACACACTAAAATATTTTTATTTTAGTGATCGGCAAGCAAAAACTTCATTCGTTTCCCAATTTGGATCGTTTTCGCGTCCGTTACGACTTCCGTCGTAATTAACCGAACAACGTAACCGTACCGCCAAACGAACCAACATCCCTAATATTTTTGAGCAAAATTCAAGTTAAACATACTTTAACTTCATTATGGAGCTTAAAAATGGGCTTGACGGGTGTTAGAAGTGCCAATACGCGACAAAACAAGCTCAGGGGCCAAAACTGTCGTTGCTGGTTAGCTGCAGGGTCCTTATGGACCGTAAGGGGTCCCTTGCAGACCGTAAAGCATGCCCAGCGACCAGAAACTTGATTTCAGCTGCTGTTTTGCAAAATCAGGCCCTTGTATGCAATTTCCATGTTTTGGGGAGCAAGTTATCTCTTCTCCAAGGCTTTGAACCTGCAACCAACAATTGTATGGCCATGATTCTTCCTTGATCAACACACAATCCACTTGTCTTGATCTTGTTCTTCATGCTTTACTATAAATAGCCCAACCTTTTTGATGTGTGTAAAATGCAACATATAAATTACATCAAATGAGGCATAAAACTAACCCTTTTTTAGTACTAATATTGGAAAAAGAGTGTTTTTGTCTTCCTTTTGTATTTTCAGGATTAAATGAGCTCAAAAACGCAAAAGAAGCAAAAAGACAGCTAAATCCAACATAAATACAAGAAAAGGAACATTAGTGGATTGCCCGAACCCTCAACGGCACCTTCCAAAGCAAAATAGAGAAAACAGAAGGCTGAACACGCCCCGTGCTCAGCCAGCACGGGGCCGTGTCCAAGAAGCAGCAGAAAAGACAAACCTATAGAAGCTTCTATTGCCCACCACGGGCCGTGCTCAGCGGACACGGGGGCGTGTCGAAAGTACAGCAGGCGCATTTATTGTAATTGCGAATTACAATTAATGAGGAGAGAGAGTGTCAGACGGGCACGGGGCCGTGTCCAGCGGACACGGGGCCGTGTCCAGCTCTCTGTTCAGCCTATAAATAGGAGTGCTTGGATTCATTTCATCTCATCCCTTGGCACACCACCTCTCTCACACTTCATCCACCACCCACCACCATCACAACACCATCATCCACCACCATCATCCATTGTCCATCATAGAGTGTGTGAGTCGTCTCGGGATCCAAGATTGATCGTAAGAGTTCTTGACAATCAAGGCCATGTTTGCCTAAGTCTCTTACATCACTTGGTGAAGACAAAGTGTCTAGTATAATACTTTTTATTTCTAATCTTTTGCACTTTTTATTTGGTTTTGTATTAATGACTTTAATAACTAGTTACTTATGTTGAAGGTGATCTTTCCTTATCGTTTGTCCGTGGTGTCTTGGCATTATTTTACTGTCTATATAAAATAAAGGATTTTCACCATTCATATCTCCACGGTCTATATGGAGGTATGTTGGCTACCTGGTAGGGGGTTAAGGGAACGGTTTGGTAAAGGTCTTGCCATTGTTCAGCGTTTAGAGGTCCTGCAATGGACCTGGGTCAAATTTAGTAGGACCTCCTTCAATACTTCACGGTATTGGATGGCGGGGGGTCCAAACTCTTTGATCCCCTCATAAGTTAACTACTATTAATACTATAACCCGGCTATTTAGGACTGTATCCCTGCTGACTCAGACTACTTAGTCGAGGGTAACGTCACCGCCAAAAGCGGGGCCTACCACAATACTGCATTAATAACTTAATTCATTATCTTCCAATAATCCACCCCTTTAGGATTGTATCCCTGCTGACTCAAACTACTGGGGTGAGGGTAACATCACCTTCAAAAGAGGGGCCTACTACAATAACTAAGATAATCTCTTAATTATGTGCAAAAGTGCGGAAATAATCAAAGGTTATACTAGATACGAGTCGGAACCAAGTGATTCATCTTGTCTATCTGTTTTTATTTTATTTTTATTTTCAGCATTTTAGTTATTTTTTATTTTTCTTAGTTTAAAACATTTTTCTAAACTTTTATTTTGGTTAGACGTTGAGGATAAACCGGTATTAAAAGCTCTTGTGTCCTTGGACGACCTCGGTATCTTACCAACGCTATACTACACTCAACGATGGGTGCACTTGCCCATATGTGTGTTTAGTGTTAGTGAAATATCGTGTTTTATAAATTTAAAACTTGGCTACAATAAGTGTTAAAAAGGGCTTAAAATATACACCTAAAATATACGACACTTCGCACGCATCACTTTTCACTTGTTCATTGCTCATTTTCTCTCATTCTCTTCTCTACAATCTGAATTGGAGCTTTCTAATCTGATTGGAAACTTATTCTTGGTAGAAAAGATAGCTAGGACCCTTTGTAAGTCTTCTTTCATGCTTAATCTTTATGTTTAAGCAGAAAGTCAAACAGTTTGGCCAACAGTTTGACTTTCGGTTTTGACCATCAATTGGTCAAGTCAAAGTTCAATTGAACTTTGTAACGTGATTGTAATCATGATGGTTATAATCCTTAGCGATTATACCTACTGATTACCACGTTAACTAGGCGTAGTGACGAGTCAAAGTTTCGGTCAAAATGCGTTTTAGCACGCATTTTGCAACGGAACTACTTATAGGTATCAAAACCCATTGTTTTGATACCAAATCCGTTTTATAAGCTAGTTAAACATGTTTTGACATGTTTAACTAGTCACTATTAGTTTAGTGCTTATTTAGGGTCGTAAGTTAAGCGGTCTAAACAACCGCTTAAACTTTCAAACCCGACCCGTTTGGTCGATCATTAGGATCCGACCAAGCTTGATTAGCGATCATAGTTGCAAAGGGAATAACCCCTGAGGTTATACCTTATGATCACATAGGATTGGTTAGTTATTTGTTAAGTAGCTTGTATGCCCATAGGAAATGACCAAAACGCCCTTTTGAAGCTTAAATCCGTATTTTACATATGTGAACATGTTTTTGACATATAATCTGATTTAGTAACATGTTTAGGTATTATTGGGCATATAAGACTTGACATAGCACATAGTTAACCATCCGAACATAGTTTCGCGTGAACGACACGTTAAAGTAGCATAAGCTACCTTAATGGGTCGTAACGGGTCGAAAGCACTCAGGCTAGGTTCCGATTTAGAATGTAGGCTTTGTTAAACCATATCACATGAGTTCCACACTCATTGGTTTACAAGACCTCATTCTATCCGATCCTCCGATTTAGGTGTCAATTTTATTTACTAGTGATCCGATTACTAGATACTACTTGAATTTCCTTGGTTTGTCTGAGCTTCGCTAAGTTCTTTAGATCAAGGATACCCTTCTATTCAATGTGAGTACATAGTTCCCCTATTTTACTGTTTTCAATTGTTTTGGGGTGATTCATATGTATTAAAACGATTTCGACATTTAAACGATGGTTTCAAAAACGATAAAGATGGTTTATATTAAACTAATAACGATTTCAATAATGTGAACGAACTCGATGGTTGTAATTACATAACGAATGACATTCATTAGCATTGATCAAGCCGACCAGTATTAGGTTATGGTACCATAGGATCTGACAAATCCCGTTATCAGACTACACCCATGGTTATGTGTGGGGGGTTATGTAGGTAACGGCCGAATTTGATGATTGTTAACTTACCCTTGGGTGGTTTGTTAATACGATAAATGAGGTAGTCGAGTCACGAAGGTTTGAATGTTATTAGCAAGACAACCATAAGTAGTTTCACAATTAAAACGAATACGATTTTGGGACGAATTAAACGATTTGAGACGACTTAAACGAGATAAAACGATTTGGTTAAACGATTGGTTTTTGGGTAGTGATTAGATAATGGGACGAGTGTAGCATGATAAAAGCATGGTAGATAATGGGACGAGTGTAGCATGATAAAAGCATGGTAGTGATTAGATAATGGGACGAGTGTAGCATGATAAAAGTAAGGTATATATAAGTGCTTTTATCATATTACATTGCGTGACATTATTTAGTTCACTTGGGAAACGATTTTGAAACGATGTCACACAACGAGGTTTTCGAAATGAAATAAACCATACGAGTTTTATTAACGAGTTTTTAACGAAATGTTTTACGAATTGGTTTATTTAAACAAAATTCTTTGAGTTAGGAATCATGGCTACGAGATTTTATAAATTATAACCATCTTGATTTAAGTTGGTTAATCATGTTGCAATATTATATACTTTTCAAAACAAGGTTTTCGAGGTATTGCAATATATACATAAACGAGCCATAATTCCGATACTCTCACAAAACCTATGTGCTCGCCAACATTTCTTTGCTGACTTTATTTTTTACATATGTTTCAGGTGATGTTGCGTGATGATTGCTAGGGAGCATGTTCACCTAGGATTTGGACGTGGCCTTAGTGACATAAAAACGATAGTAGACGATGTTTAAATTGTTTGTTTGGTTTTATGACAATGTAAATTACTTAATGAATCAATAAAACGAAACTTTTGAATTACCATGGTTGTGAAACGATGATTCTGTTACAACACTCCCCGATGTTTCCGCCACGGTTTGTTGTTTTACGTGGTCGGGGTGTGACAGAAGAGTTGGTATCAGAGCCAATGGTTATAGGGAATTAGGTTATTAGTAATGCTTTGACCTAGGCTCTAACTTTCTAGGACCCTAACGCGAGTTATCTTGCTTTTAGATTTTAAAACAATACCGTCACCTATCCTTAGGTGATAACCACAACGAGAACACAATAACAAATCCACTTCGAAAATTATTCATCTATCCTTGGATGATTGATTGTAAGGTTTTGAACCCTTCCAGTTTGATTCATTTTCGGTTTTATGCCCTCTGAATTTTCAAAATCTCGTCAAAGTTTGGGTCTAAATAATGTGAACACGTGCAAACTGGAAGAGTGAATGCCTGTACCCTGAGTTTTCTGTCTAAGGTAGAGTGTTCGTACAAATCTGCAGTATCGGACCAGTCACTCTTACCTGGGAACTCTTGGGGTGAGTGTTCACTTATAGGCGAGCATGTCTTCAGTAATACATTATATTGACCCATTTACTTTGATTAGTCACTGCGTGTCGTTTGTTTGTTCAAGGTAACGAACCAATGATCGCACTCCTTGTGTTTTTGTCGATGTTTTCAATGCCTCTTTTGTTTATCCAATTGTCGACCTCACTCGTTTCTCATGTTTCCTTGTTAGACAATGCCTCCTCGACGCGATGCTCAAACTTTTACTGCTGAAGAAGTCGCAGCCCTTGTCTCTCAGCAAATGGCTGCTGTACTTCCAGGCATTGTGACCCAAATCCACGAGCTATACAACAACAATAATTTTCAGTGTAATTTCAAGAATTTCAATTCTGCGAAGCCGCTTAAGTTTTCTGGGTCACAAGGAGCAACTGCGCTCCTGCAGTGGTTTAAGAGTATCGAGAGCACATTCAGACATGCGCAGTGTCCGAATGCGCGTAAGGTTGAGTTTGCTTCAAGCGTGTTTGAGAAGCGAGCTCTTACATGGTGGAACGGAGTGATGCGTGATATGGGTGCCGAAGTGGCATTAGCACAAACTTGGGAAGAGCTCCGAGCTCTCATGATGAGAGAGTTCTGTCCTCGTCACGAAATTCGAGCTTTAGAATGAGAATTCGATGATTTGAAACAAGATGGGGGAGAACACCGCGCTTATACGGATCGATTTGAGGAGCTCAGTTTGTTGTGTCCCACTTTGGTCACCCCACTGGAGAAAGCAATCGAGAGGTATATCGATGGTTTACCCGATTCTATTCAGGATATTGTGACAGGCGTTAATCCTACTACCGTCCCTCACGCGATCGAATTGTCTGCTACCCTGACTGAGTCTCAAGTCAGGAAGGGTAAACTCACCCGCAAGGGTGATAAAAATAAGTCGACCGATTCTGACAAGGGTAAGGGTAAGAAGCAGAGTGAGTCTTCTAAAAAGTCGAGGAAGCGCAAGGATTCCCAGAACTTTGCTATCACCAACCAGAACCCTCAGAACCCACCGACTCAACCTCCTGCAAAGAAAGCATATGTTGGTACCGCACCACACTGTGCTCAATGCAATGGTCACCATGTTGCCCAACGGGCCTGTAAACAGTGTACTACGTGTGGTAGACTTGGGCATCTGGCCAACATTTGTCGTTTGGGCCAGAATCAGGCCGCTCAGGTTCCAGCACAAGTTCAGGGGAATGTTGCAAGATTCCCACCTGGTTCGTGTTTCAATTGCGGAGAAATGGGTCATTTCCGCAACAACTGCCCGAGGTTGGTAAATGCAATTGCGAATCCAAACGCGAACGCGAATGTGAATCCCGCTCGTGGACGAGCATTTAATCTGAACGCGAATGAGGCGAGGGCGGACAACGAAGTTGTTAACGGTACGTTCCTTGTTAACAATCAACTTGCATCTGTTATTTTTGATTCTGGTGCCGACAGGAGTTTTGTTTCATTATCCTTTGAGCCTTTACTTGCGATACCTAGAACTAAACTGAGGAAACCCTTATCTGTTGAAGTTGCTACTGGTAAACCTCTCGTGCTCGATTCTGTTATTTATGGTTGTCAATTGAACCTCGATAACCATCTTTTCCCCATTGACCTCGTACCGATGCAACTTGGGAGTTTCGACATTATCGTGGGGATGGATTGGTTAACCAAACACCATGCTGAGGTGGTTTGTTTCGATAAGATCATTCGTATTCCTCTTTCGTCTGGTGATGTCCTAGAGGTTTGTGGCGAGAAACCATCTGGTGGATTGAAACTCATGTCGTGCACGAAAGCCCAAAGCTATCTACGAAAAAGATATGTTGCCTTCTTGGCACATGTCACCGAGGAGAAAGGCAAAAACAAGAGTATTCAGGATATTCCGATTGTTCGGGATTATCCAGAGGTGTTTCCCGATGAACTGCCTGGTTTGCCTCCAGTTCGTCAAGTCGAGTTTCATATTAACCTTGTACCCAATGCCAACCCGATTGCGAAAGCACCTTATCGTCTTGCGCCGTCTGAGATGCAAGAGTTATCGAAACAGCTTCAAGAGTTATCTGATAAAGGATTCATCCGACCAAGTTATTCACCTTGGGGCGCTCCTGTCCTCTTTGTGAAAAAGAAAGATGGATCTTTACGTATGTGTATCGATTATCGTGAGCTTAAAAAGCTTACCATCAAGAATCGATATCCCCTACCTCGAATCGATGATCTCTTTGATCAGCTGCAAGGTGCTACCTGTTTTTCCAAGATCGATCTGCGTTCTGGGTATCATCAGCTTCGTGTATTCGAAGAAGATATTCCCAAAACTGCTTTTCGCACGAGATATGGGCACTACGAGTTTACTGTCATGCCTTTTGGTTTGACGAATGCTCCGGCTATCTTTATGGACTTAATGAATAGGGTCTGTAAACCTTATTTAGACAAGTTCATTATTGTGTTCATTGACGATATTCTCATTTATTCGAAGTCTCGAGCCGAGCACGAGCAACACCTTCATTTGACTTTGGAACTCCTGAAGAAGGAACAACTTTTTGCCAAATTCTCCAAGTGTGAATTTTGGCGTAAAGAAGTTCAGTTTTGGGACATATTGTCAACGACCAAGGTATTCATGTGGATCCATCCAAGATTGTAGCAATCAAGGATTGGAATACACCAACGACACCTACAAAAATTCGTTCTTTTCTTGGTCTTGCTGGATATTATCGTCGATTCATTTCTAATTTCTCGAAGATTGCGGTTCCACTCACTGCTTTGACTCAAAAGAATAAGCCTTTTGAGTGGGGACCCAAGCAAGAAGAAGCGTTCCAAACGCTGAAACGGAAGCTCTGTGATGCTCCTGTTTTATCTTTGCCCGAGGGAAACGATGATTT
Source organism: Helianthus tuberosus (assembly GCA_030545235.1). Lineage (NCBI taxonomy): Eukaryota > Viridiplantae > Streptophyta > Magnoliopsida > Asterales > Asteraceae > Helianthus > Helianthus tuberosus. The sequence continues at coordinate 162,320,261 of CM060365.1, forward strand.
CGTTGTCTACTGTGATGCGTCCAACTTAGGCCTTGGTTGTGTTCTTATGCAACGAGGTAAAGTTATAGCATACGCGTCTAGACAATTGAAAGTTCACGAGAAGAACTATACGACTCACGATCTTGAGTTGGGTGCTGTAGTCTTTGCTCTCAAAATCTGGAGACACTACCTTTATGGAACGAAGTGTGTGGTTTTCACAGACCACAAAAGTCTCCAGCATATTCTTAATCAGAAAGAGCTCAACATGAGGCAACGTCGTTGGGTTGAACTCTTAAACGACTATGATTACGAGATTCGCTACCATCCTGGTAAGGCGAATGTCGTAGCCGATGCGCTTAGTCGAAAGAAGCAAGTCAAGCTTCATTCTGTTCGAACTCTATCTGATCTTCAAACTCGTGTTCTTCAAGCTCAGCAATTTCGTATTTCACAAAATTTGATGGGTAAGGAATTACCACGTCAACTTGAGCTTAAACTCGAAGCGAAAGACGATGGTTTACTCTATTTCATGGATCGTTTGTGGATTCCGAAACAAGACGATCTTCGCACTTTAGTGATGGACGAATCTCATAAGTCTCGATATTCTATCCATCCTGGCGCTGATAAAATGTACAAGGATCTTCGTACTCAGTACTGGTGGCCTGGTATGAAGAAAGATGTTGCCTTGTATGTATCGAAATGCCTAACTTGTCTCAAAGTCAAGGCTGAACATCAACGACCTTCTGGATTGCTTGTACAACCAGAGATACCGGTTTGGAAGTGGGAGAACATTGCTATGGATCTCATCACTAAATTACCGCGTACATCTAAAGGTCACGATGATATTTGGGTTGTCATCGATCGATTGACGAAGTCAGCTCACTTTATTCTGATTCGCGAGGATCTATCTGCTGATAAACTTGCAAAGATTTATGTTGATGAGATTGTATCGCGACATGGTGTTCCTTTGGATATCATTTCTGATCGTGATGCTCAGTTTTCATCTCATTTCTGGAAGACCATGCAATCTGCTATGGGAACCCAACTAAATCTAAGCACTGCTTATCATCCCCAAACAGATGGACAATCTGAGAGAACGATTCAAACTTTGGAGGATATGCTTAGAGCATGCGTGATAGACTTTGGTGGTAATTGGGATTCTCATCTTCCATTGATCGAGTTCTCTTACAACAATAGTTTTCATGCTAGTATCAATATGGCACCATTCGAAGCTCTCTACGGTCGAAAATGTCGTTCACCTGTCTGTTGGAACGAGACCGGTGAAGCTCAGCTTACTGGACCGGAGCTTGTTCTGGAAACAACAGACAAAATCAAGAAAATTCGCGATAATCTTGTGACAGCTAGATGTCGTCAAAAGAGTTATGCAGATTTACGACGCAAGCCCTTAGAATTTCAAGTCGGAGACCATGTCCTACTCAAGGTGTCACCTTGGAAGGGAGTGGTGAGATTTGTAAAGAAAGGAAAACTTGCACCACGATATGTTGGACCATTTAAGATTGTTGAAAGAGTTGGAAAGGTTGCCTATCGACTAGAGCTACCTCCAGAGCTTGAAAATATTAATCCGACTTTTCACGTGTCCAATTTGTGAAAGTGTTTAGCTGACGTTGATCTCACATCCCACTCGACGAAATCCAAATCGATGAAACGAAGCACTTTGTCGAGAAACCTGTGGAGATAATGGACCGTACATATAAACAGTTGAAGAACAAACGAATTCATTTGGTCAAGGTTCGCTGGGAATCCAAACGTGGCCCAGAGTTTACTTGGGAATGTAAGGACCAAATGAAGGCGAAATATCCGTAATTGTTCTCACAAGTTTCCTCTAGTTAAAATTTCGGGACGAAATTTCCTAAAGTAGGGGAGACTGTGACAACTGTGCTCTGTAATCGATGTACAATGCAAAACAATGTTAATTATTAATAAAACAATGTGTTTTGGTGTTACTATATGTGTATTTATGTTTGATGATTTTACGATTTGATTCGATCCCGATTTCAAGTTTTAAATCACTTTCTGGAAGGTTATACGCAAACTGGTGCGTAAACGCAGTCAGTATAATGCGACAAACACTCCAGAATAGTGAAATAGGCTTTACATACCTTAAATAACCTTCACATAACTTAGAAATAAGCTTTGAATGGTTTGGTGTGTTGAAAACAAGTCTATTCGATCGCAGGGACTATTTGTGTCAAACTGCGAAACTATACCGATTCGTATGGTATCAAAGAGTCCGGAACTTGATCATAAGCTAAACATACCATAAATAACCTAAACATAGCTTAGAAATTAGCTTTGAGGGGTTCGGTATGCGAAAACATGCTTATTTGATCTTACGGGGACTAAAAGTGTCAAAAGCGACGTAAGTTTGCATTTTTGCGCATATCTTACGTTCTGACCACATCTGGACATCCAAAATTTTTGTACACACTAAAATATTTTTATTTTAGTGATCAGCAAGCAAAAACTTCATTCGTTTCGCAATTTGGATCGTTTTCGCGTCCATTACGACTTTCGTCGTAATTAACCGAACAACGTAACCGTACCGCCAAACGAACCAACATCCGTAATATTTTTGAGCAAAATTCAAGTTAAACATACTTTAACTTCATTATGGAGCTTAAAAATGGGCTTGACGGGTGTTAGAAGTGCCAATACGCGACAAAACAAGCTCAGGGGCCAAAACTGTCAAACTTTGAAAGTTGCTGGTTAGTTGCAGGGTCCTTACGGACCGTAAGGGGTCCCTTGCGGACCGTAAAGCATGCCCAGTGACCAGAAACTTGATTCCAGCTGCTGTTTTGCAAAATCAGGCCCTTGTATGCAATTTCCATGTTTTGGGGAGCAAGTTATCTCTTCTCCAAGGCTTTGAACCTGCAACCAACAATTGTATGGCCATGATTCTTCCTTGATCAACACACAATCCACTTGTCTTGATCTTGTTCTTCATGCTTTACTATAAATAGCCCAACCTTTTCACTTGTTCATTGCTCATTTTCTCTCATTCTCTTCTCTACAATCTGAATTGGATCTTTCTAATCTGATTGGAAACTTATTCTTGGTAGAAAAGATAGCTAGGACCCTTTGTAAGTCTTCTTTCATGCTTAATCTTTATGTTTAAGCAGAAAGTCAAACAGTTTGGCCAACAGTTTGACTTTCGGTTTTGACCATCAATTGGTCAAGTCAAAGTTCAATTGAACTTTGTAACGTGATTGTAATCACGATGGTTATAATCCTTAGCGATTATACCTACTGATTACCACGTTAACTAGGTGTAGTGACGAGTCAAAGTTTCGGTCAAAATGCGTTTTAGCACGCATTTTGCAACGGAACTAGTTATAGGTATCAAAACCCATTGTTTTGATACCAAATCAGTTTTATAAGCTAGTTAAACATGTTTTGACATGTTTAACTCGTCACTATTAGTTTAGTGCTTGTTTAGGGTCGTAAGTTAAGCGGTCTAAACAACCGCTTAGACTTTCGAACCCGACCCGTTTGGTCGATCATTAGGATCCGACCAAGCTTGATTAGCGATCGTAGTTGCATAGGGAATAACCCCTGAGGTTATACCTTATGATCACATAGGATTGGTTAGTTATTTGTTAAGTAGCTTGTATGCTCATAGGAAATGACCAAAACGCCCTTTTGAAGCTTAAATCTGTATTTTACATATGTGAACATGTTTTTGACATATAATCTGATTTAGTAACATGTTTAGGTATTATTGGGCATATAAGACTTGACATAGCACATAGTTAACCATCCGAACATAGTTTTGCGCGAACGACACGTTAAAGTAGCTTAAGCTACCTTAATGGGTCGTAACGGGTCGAAAGCACTCAGGCTAGGTTCCGATTTAGAATGTAGGCTTTGTTAAACCATATCACATGAGTTCCACACTCATTGGTTTACAAGACCTCATTCTATCCGATCCTCCGATTTAGGTGTCAATTTTATTTACTAGTGATCCGATTACTAGGTACTACTTGAATTTCCTTGGTTTGTCTGAGCTTCGCTAAGTTCTTTAGATCAAGGATACCCTTCTATTCAATGTGAGTACATAGTTCCCCTATTTTACTGTTTTCAATTGTTTTGGGGTGATTCATATGTATTAAAACGATTTCGACATTTAAACGATGGTTTCAAAAACGATAAAGATGGTTTATATTAAACTAATCACGATTTTCAATAATGTGAACGAACTTGATGGTTGTAATTACATAACGAATGACATTCATTAGCATTGATCAAGCCGACCAGTATTAGGTTATGGTACCATAGGATCTGACAAATCCCGTTATCAGACTACACCCATGGTTATGTGTGGGGGGTTATGTAGGTAACGGCCGAATCTGATGATTGTTAACTTACCCTTGGGTGGTTTGTTAATACGATAAACGAGGTAGTCGAGTCACGAAGGTTTGAATGTTATTAGCGAGACAACCATAAGTAGTTTCACAATGAAAACGAATACGATTTTGGGACGATTAAACGATTTGAGACGAATTAAACGCGATAAAACGATTTGGTTAAACGATTGGTTTTTGGGTAGTGATTAGATAATGGGACGAGTGTAGCATGATAAAAGCATGGTAGATACGCCGCTGGTACATCTTATATATATATATATATGTGCTTTTATCATATTACATTGCGTGACATTATTTAGTTCACTTGGGAAACGATTTTGAAACGATGTCACACAACGAGGTTTTCGAAATGATATAAACCATACGAGTTTTATTAACGAGTTTTTAACGAAATGTTCTACGAATTGGTTTATTAAAACAAAAGTCTTTGAGTTAGGAATCATGGCTACGAGATTTTATAAATTATAACCATCTTGATTTAAGTTGGTTAATCATGTTGCAATATTATATACTTTTCAAAACAAGGTTTTCGAGGTATTGCAATATAAACATAAACGAGCCATAATTCCGATACTCTCACAAAACCTATGTGCTCGCCAACATTTCTTTGCTGACTTTATTTTTTTACATATGTTTCAGGTGATGTTGCGTGATGATTGCTAGGGAGCATGTTCACCTAGGATTTGGACGTGGCCTTAGTGACATAAAAACGATAGTAGACGATGTTTAAATTGTTTGTTTGGTTTTATGATAATGTAAATTACTTAATGAATCAATAAAACAAAACTTTTGAATTACCATGGTTGTGAAACGATGATTCTGTTACAACACTCCCCGACGTTTCCACCACGGTTTGTTGTTTTATGTGGTCGGGGTGTGACAGAAGAGTTGGTATCAGAGCCAATGGTTATAGGGAATTAGGTTATTAGTAATGCTTTGACCTAGGCTATAACTTTCTAGGACCCTAACGCGAGTTATCTTGCGTTTAGATTTTAAAACAATACCGTCACCTATCCTTAGGTGATAACCACAACGAGAACACAATAACAAATCCACTTCGAAAATTAATCATCTATCCTTGGATGATTGATTGTAAGGTTTTGAACCCTTCCAGTTTGATTCATTTTCGGCTTTATGCCCTCTGAATTTTCAAAATCTCGTCAAAGTTTGGGTCTAAATAATGTGAACACGTGCAAACTGGAAGAGTGAATGCTTGTACCCTGAGTTTTCTGTCTAAGGCTAGAGTGTTCGTACAGATAATTTTCGTGCCTTTTTTGTCCTAAAAATAAGGTGATTCAAACAATGCAGTCCGTTTTCAAAGTTCATTTACAGATAATTTTCTATTCACGAAAACGTTAATTACTCAATACGTAGCTAATTACTCCAGTTTTTAATTACTCTACATTTTAATTACACCGGTTTTTAATTACTCCACCTTTTAAATACCCCAACAATTACGCTGACAGATCAAATACGCAGGTAAGCCAATTTCGCTGGTTAATTATGCAGGTAAGTCAAAAACACTGATTTCCTACTACGCTGGGGTTAAATACGCTGGGGATTAATTAAGCCGGTTAATTACGTAGGCTGATCATTCTAGTATTACGATGACTAGCAAAATCGCTGATCACCGTGATAATGTCGGAGAAGGCAATTATCACCGTCACCAAAGTCGCCTTTGGATTTAATTACGCTAGTTAGTCAAATACGCAGGTCTAAACTGCGTAAATGGGAAAAACGTAGTAACTTGTTCAGCAAGTTAGTTAGCAAATACGCCGGGAAAAGCTGCACAATCAACCAAGTTTTTATGAAAATCCTGATGAACACAAAGAACAAATCTTCGAATCTTCAAGTTTTTCAACAGTTTTAACTCCAAAAATCTGCAAATCTGCACAACTTAAATTCGCAAAGATCTGTCAAATACGCAGAACCACCAAAACAGCCTCAACCAACAACCAAAACTATTCCGAAATCCTGCAAGTCAGCAACAATTACGCGGGTACAAACTGAAATTTTTGAAACCTTGGTTTCAGCCTCCAAAATTTCAAACCTGCGTCCAAAATTCCACCCTTTTCTGCACCAACCAATTCTGAACCAAGCCAATCAAGAGCCTAATGCTCTGATACCAATTGTAGGTCCCTTAATCCTATGGATCTTTCATAGAATTGTCTATCTAACCTAGAGTGCTGAATCCTCTAAATCAGATTATCACAGAAAACATTAGAAACACAATTATATTAAATAGTCTTCTATTGATTATCCAAACAAACAGCTTTACAATTAACTGAAGACTCATACAACCTCACAGATTTTAAACAGTTATGCACATATCTTGCTACTAATTACGGATTGAAACAAACATGTAATATGTCTATTGAGTAGTCGATCGGAATCTTCTTGATAACTTTGGCTCATGGATGTATGAATAGGTTTGTGCAAGAATCTTTTAATCATTTCGGCGAAACCATTCTTGGTATTATCCAATTTTCAAGGTATTACCTAATGTTTCAGTTACTTTCATGGTAGTCAAACTTTAACAAATGATTTAATTATGATATCTTTTTGTATTTGTAGGATTGCATTGGCGCTATAATGAGACACTCTTGAGGACATCTATTCGACAGAACCATCAAGTGTAGTACATTGGTCGAAATGGATAGCTACACAAAATATAATAGTTGTTTGTGATTTTAACATGTTCTTTACATTTGTATGCTAGATGGGAGGGGACCGCGTAGGACAAAAGAATTTTTAATGAAACATTACAAAGACCGAAGCTTCATTTTCCACATCGAGCGGGTGGTTAGTATAATTTTAGTAATGCAATATTTGTGTTTTTAATACTTGTTTGAAGTGAATAACACTATTTGTTCTATATATAGATAAATATTATTTTGTTGATGTTGGATACCCACATACTAAAGGGTATCTTACTCCTTACAAAGGTACGAGCATTCGTTATCATCTACTAGATTTTCTATATGGATACACTAGTGCTATGTATGCTCCTCGTGGACCGAAATAGACATTTAGCTATCACCACTCATCATTGCAAAATACCATTGAACGAACTTTTAGAGTGTGGAAAGCTAGGTGGGCTTTATAGAGATATGCATGTAAATTACAAGTATGGGCACAAAGTGAGTATTATGATAGCATCGATGGTAATCCATAACTTTATTAGAAAGGCTGGTAGGTTTGATGAAACAGTTAACATGGCACAACAAGAATCCTACAATCCAACAAAAGGTGTAGTAATGAAGTTCATGAAGAAGGTCCAAGTACATGTCATATGAATAATAATGATGATTTGTATATGGCAGCGATACGAGATTTTATTGCATAAGATATAATGGAATTGCAGGGATAAATGTACCATGACATCATTTTGGTATTTTTTTTTATGAATTATTTACAATTTGTATTACCGAGTTGGGAAGGGTGGGTGGCCAATGGTAGCGTCCTTCGAGATTCTCTTGATAGGCCACAAGGATTGAGATTTTCAAAGTCGGTGATGTAAAATTATATACAAATAATCATTTAGACATATATAACAAATTTAGTAATTGAAGTCATTGGGTGTTTATTAACTTTAGTGTATTTTTAGGTTATTAATTCGTAGACACATGATACACAAATGGATAAGGTTGTCTCACCCTTATAAAGGTCAAAGACATCATTTAAATGATTGGCGTGACCAACATCGACCACTACCCCAGAAAAAGTTACTTAACATGAAATATTCATCCGCGATAAATATTACTGAAATATGTTTTGGAATTTTAAAGGTAAGGTAGGGAAGTATGTATACATAATCAGGGACATGTATGTTTGGGTTGAAACTAATGTCCATTCACTTGTAGGGGATACCGATTTCTTCTATGTGGAGGTGTGTAACGCCTCGCTTTGGGGCTAGACAAGAGGTCTATGTTGAGTTTGTTTCTTTTTGTTGTTGCCTTGGATGAGTTGTCAAAGTCGATCCAGAAAACAGTTATGTGGTGCATGCTTTTTGCAAATGATTTTAGTTACAGGGAGTAAACAAAGCCTGAATGCGAGGTTAAGGAGGTGACGCACAACTTTAGAAAATAAGGGGCTAAGGATTAGTGCAGGCGGTGACGAGTATCTTTGATATGATTTCAGCAGTGAAGGCGATGACGAGGACATGCAGATCACCATTGATGGTTGCGTGATCCCGTAGGTAAGTAAGTTCAAGTATTTAGGATCCTTTGTACAAAGGGATGCACGATAGATAGTGATGTGGCACACTGCGTACAAGCTGGATGGTGTAGGTGGAGAGTAGCAACTAGGGTATTGTGCGACAAGAGGTTTCCAACGATATTGAAGGGAATTTGACAGGGTTGTAGTTAGACCTCCTATGTTATATGAGATAGATAGTTGTGCCATCAAGAAGACTTAGGCGTGTGAGTGAGAGGTAGTAGAACTGAGGATTCTAAGGTGGATGTGTGGGCATACCAGGTTGGATAGGATGAGAAATGATGTTTTCATGGAAAGATTAGGGGTGGCTAGTGTATTAGATAAGATAAGAGCAATTAGGTTAAGATAGACATGTCAAGAGGAGACAAGCGATGACCACTATTAGGACCATGAAAACTATCATTGTGGAGGGGAGGATGAGTAAAGGCAGACCAAAATTAACTTGAGAGGAGTGGATTAGGAAAAATTTGGTACACTTGAACCTCTCCATATACACAGTCGAGGATAGGAGCTCATGGAGACATATGATTAAAGGTGAAGGACTTTTAGCGGAAATATGGTACAACTGATTGATTGCATTCAATTCAATAGGGTTACAATATATAGAGATAAACTCGACTGTGAGCTCGATACTAAAACCCTAAATACTATATTCCAATGCACTCTCATAGGTAGAGTGGTAGAAAATCGGACGCCTACACTAAAAAAAAGACATAAACAAAACAATAAAAAAACTATTCTCGATCTCGCTTCTTGACTTGTAAGTCCAAAATTATGCCAAAAAAAACCACAAGTTTCATGATTTTGCCAAAAGAAATAATCCTTATCCTTCAATTTTAGTGATCCCGTAGTTTGCAAGGGTGCGATGGAGAACTGTAGTTCTCCACAAGGGCGACAACGTCCTGACCTAGGTTAAGCGACGGTTAGGCACATCGACAAAACTGTTGGATAGTAGAAACTAATGTTAGGATACCTTGACTTTGATTTGGCAACGGATTCCCCCAATTTTGGTTCTTGGTTCCCTTGCGATCGTGGTCGTGCGATGATGTGTTAAAACTAGCAGATGACGAAGGCCGATAACCATGGTCAGGTGGTTGTCTTCCGACAGAAGGTGAGATCCGTAGATCGAAGATAGACACGATCAAACCGTGGACTGAATGACGACAATGGACCTTGATCTGATGAGAACGTGTAGTAGGAAAATGGAAAATAATTTGAAGTGGGGAGGTTTTAGGTCAAACTCCGAAGTTGTTGTCGACCTTTTCGATTTGATCCATCTTGGGATATATATATATATATATGGATGAATAAATCCAAAAGCACTTGTGGTGCATGGATGATGGATAAGAAGTTGTACTGGTAAATCCCAAGGCAACAACTCAAAGCAATATTGATGATTAAAAAACAATAAATCCCAAAGCTTTATCGCAAAGCAATATTTTAAAGCAATCTTAATGATGTCGGCCAAGATTGCAACTATGGAACCGAGTGGAATTGATCGACAAAAAAATTATGATAAATGAACCAACACCAGGAAAAAGATCAATAAACTAAAAAACAAACGGGAATGAACAAGGTGGTGACGGTGGCATGTTGCCATGTCTAGCGTTTGAACCACACGACGACTAGGGTTTGTATGTGTGTGGGTGGCGCAATGGGCGTGGTAGAGAGCTTAGACTTTGATATCATCAAAGATGGTAAAACTGATTGATTGCGTTCCATTCAATTAGGTTACAATATATAGAGATGAACTGAGCATCATACTAAAACCCTAAATACTATATTCCAATATGAGGATGATGGTACAAATTTGTTTTTGATTCATGCCTAACTAGGTTAGAACCCCGTGTATTACACTTGTTAAATAAATATAATTTTATATACTAAGTAATAAAAATGTTACATTTCTAAAAACTAGTGCATTGCACGGATTTAATAAACACGTGTATTACACGACTTGAATACATATAATGTAATCGGTTAACACACATAGTCGTCGATATATGTTTTTGAAAAAAATGTACTTTAATGTACAATATACTTTTTATTAGATTAGATTTGATTTTGTTTTTTAATTTATTATTAGGATAGAAACTTGTTTATTACATAAGTTATAACATTTTACTTTGTTTTTTTCATTTATGAATAGGTTAGAAACTTAAGAGTTACACGTAGTTGAATCAGTGGAATATTAAATTGTAACGTCTCGCTTTTCGCATCTTTCCGTTCTTAGAAAGTTTGACTTGTAATTCTATTTTCGGAAACTTGTTTCCCTTGTAATCGTATTTCGTTTCGAGCCATTGTAAATCCAAGACTTTGATCGTAATGAAATGAATCTTTTATACATCGTTTATACATGTTTATACATTGATACGTGCATTCGTTTGATACATGATTCGTAATTCGCATAAACATAAGTTTAACTCGTAAACAATGATCGTGGATTCGTAATTCGTAAACGTTACATACATACAAGACACTTGATTATTCGAATACGAAACTTATAATTATTTGATACTTCATTATACATTGCCTATACTTGTTTAAATCCTTGCAACACTTCTTTCATTCTTACAACACCAAATTCATGTTTAATTATTTGATTAAACCCTTGTTCATGTTTGTTATATATATTAGGACATGTTACATGACGCATATACGATTGATACACCTTAAATACATACAATACACAACAATTAATCCTCTAATATGTTATATACACTTATTACTTGCAACCATGTTTACATACTTATGTATCACCCATTTTAGTGATTAAAACATGTATATTATGCGTTTAGACCTTATCACATGATAAACAAACATTGGTACATCATCAACACTTATCATATTCAGCAATTATACATGTTAATATGTTACAAAAAAAAAGATTAAAAGCTGATTATAGGGCTGATCGCAGCTTTGGGCTGCTCTTGGTGGACTTGTTTCAATGTTTAACCCCTCCTAATCACTTCCAAAGCACAACCCATTGAAACCCTAATCCCTTCCCTATATAATAAGCACTTCCCCATCATTTATCCTACTTTTACCACTCTCAAAAACCCACTTAAACACAGCTGAGTTTTCAGCAACATCAGAAAAGTTCCAGCTCTTATAAGTGAGTTCTAGCTCACTTCTCCTTCTAATTTCTTCTTATTCTTTCTTCTACAACACTTGGATAACCTCTAGGAAGGTTTTCACAAGTTTGCTTGGGCAAACTAAGGTGAAACCTCACCATTTTTTAGGTCCAAAGTACACCTATAATTATGCTCATTTTTATCTTTTTAATTCTTCATGTTTTGGAAGAAACTTATTAAAACTTACTTTAAACTTATGTTTTATTCATACAAACCTATGTCCTTATGCTCTTAATCAAGTCTATGATTAGTAAGCTTAAAAACAAGGTTGTTACATACAATTCGGAGGTGTTTTATCACTCCAAACTTTCTATTTTTGTAAGGGTTTTAACCCACAAGTGTTGTATCCTCCAAGTTTGTTCTCGTAACAAGACTTGTGATGAATGTGTGTGATTATTTGGAAGCTTGGGCTATCCTACCTTCAATCCACCACCTCACTTGATGATTTGTACCTTGAGTAGTTAGTTCATTTCATTTTCATTCTTATTGTATTCATGACCATCCTTGTTGTTCTTGTAACAACTTGTGCATTGATGAATCTACGAAAGAGGTCTTAAATGGAAGGATTATCCTCCTACCTCCTTGCATGACTTATATGAGATTCTTGTAAAACATGTTGGACTAAACTTATACAATATACTATATAGAATATATATATAACATATATAACATATAATAACCGAACCCTCGATGATAATCAAGTGATTATTCGTCATGGTACTAGGTTACGTCATCTAAAGTACTTAACTTCTCGTTAAGATTCTAATGGGTGTTTAGCCCATGAAATCATTCTAACCCCTATGGGTTTTACAGTGTCAAAAACGAGTATTAAGTCTAGATGATTATTTTCTCATATACTTACTTTTGTTATACTTTAAATTTCGAATCTAAATCCTCCGTATCATCCAAATTACTCACACACTTATGTTTTCTCGTGTAGAAGGACTCGGTGTTCTACCTCCAAACCAACAACTCTTCACGGATTAACAAGTGGAAGCTTGCAAAACCGTGAGTACACTTGACCCATTTTCATTTTAACACTTTTTTGGTGCAATATATTAACCTTATAAAAATCAGAATACTATATTCTTTATGCAAATGCACAAAACAATCCAAATACATGAAAACTACTTGTTATACTTGATTCATATTCTTGGGTGATACTTACGTGATACTATAGTCATTAGCTTCGTACGAGCCTCCATTTCACATGTATAGCTGTGACACATGTGCTTGCGTAATCATTATACAAACTCTGAACAGTTTAAATTATCAATGAAACAAAGTATTTTGATTCCTATATTTGTTTATTTATGTTTGACAATTTCTCATTTCAATCCTTGTTCGATTTCAAACTCTAAATCGCTTTCTAGAAAGTTATACGCAAACTGATGCGTAAACGTAATTAGTTTAACGTGACAAACACTCCGGAACATCAACATAATCTTAACATACCTTAAATAACCTTTACATAACTTAGAAATAAGTTTTGGAGGGTTTGGTGTGTTGAAATCAAGTTTATTCGATCGCAGGGACTATTTGCGTCAAACTACGAAACTATGCCGATTTGTATAGTAACGAACATTCCAGAACTTGATCATAAGCTAAACATACCCTAAATATCATTTACATAGCTTAGAAATACGCTTTGAGGGGTTCGTTATGCGAAAATACGCTTATTTGATCAATAGGGACTAAAAGCGTCAAAAAGTGCATAAGTTTGCATTTACGTGCATATCTTACGTTCTAAACATATCCGGACCTCCAAAAATTTTTGTAATCATTAAAATATTTTATTTTAGTGATTGGAATGCAAAAATAGCATTCGTCGCGTAATTTGGATCGTTTTTCGCGTCCGTTCGTGTTTCGTCGTAATTAACCGAATAACGTGACCGTACGACCAAACGAACCGACATCCGAGATGTTTTCAAGCATATTTCATGTACCCTATACTTTTACATCTTTATTGAGCCTTGAAAATAGGTTAACGGGGCTTAAACGCGTCAAAGTACACTAAATAGTGTGCAGGGACCTGTTTTGTAAAATTCTGAAACTAGCAACCTAGTCGTAGCGCTGCACGACGCCTAAGGGCTTTTTCCGTCGGGCGACGCGACGGCCCTATCTGGGCAGAAACCTTGTTTCAGAAACCAGCTTGAACTTCAGGGTCTTTTATGCAACTTTTTCAATACTATGGACTTGTTTTAGAGCATCCCATTGTATTAGAAACCATGTTCCACAAGTGTAGGGTCAAGATTAAACCTCCTAACACTTGGAATGATCTCCTTGATCCAAACTTACTATAAACAAAAGTGGGTTTCTCATTCATTCTTCACAAAAATTGATCAAATCTGCTCTAAGTTGAAGCTAAGGCTTCATACCTGAGTATTTTAGATCAATTCTTCCTTGCTTTGACCTTTTGTAAGCTTCTTTCATGCTTGTTTATGCTTTTCAAGCGTGAAAGTCAAACAATGTTTGACTTTCTGCTTTAACCATGATTTGGTCAACACAAAGTTCGTTTGAACTTTGCAACGTGAGCGTAATCACGATGGTTATAGTCCCTTGTGACTATACCTACTGATTACCACGTCGATTAGTCGAAGTGACGAGTCAAAGTTTCGGTCAAAATACGTGTTTATGCGTATTTTGCGACGAAGCTATTTTCGGGTATCAAAACACTTTGTTTTGATATCAAACTTGTTTTCTAACTTAGTTAAACATGTTTTAACATGTTTAACTCGTCACTTTTAGTCTAGTGCTTGTTTAGGGTCGTAAGTCAACCGCTTAGACTTTCGAACCCGACCCGTTTGGTCGATCGTTAGGATCCGACCAAGCATATTTTGTGACAATAGTTGTATAGGGAATAACCTTCCGAGGTTATACCTTATGGTCACTTAGTTTAATTAGTTGTATAATAGGTAGTTTATATGCCTTAGGAAAATGACCAAAATGCCCTTTTTATGCATAATTGGATTTTAAGCATATGTAACTTAACTTTTGACACTTAAACTGATTATGTAACATATTTAAACATGTTAGGGCATATAATACTTGTCATAGGACTAGTTAGGCATCTCGAACGCGCATTTGCGCGAACGACACGTTAAAGTAGCGTAAGCTACCTTAATGGGTCGTAACGGGTCGTAAGCACTTAGGATAGGTTCCGATTTACAATGTAGGCTTTGTTAAACCATATTACATGAGTTCCTATAATCATTTGGTTTACGAAACTTCATTTTATCTGATCTTCCGATTTAGGTCCGGTTTATTTACGTAGTTACCTATATTAGGTGCCGATTGGTTCCGTGATCCCTCAAACGTTATTTGGTTGATATTTCAAGACTTTTAAGCAATATCAAGTGAGTACATAGTCCCCTCTTTTACTGTTTTCAAATATTTTGGGGTGAAACACATGTGCCTACTTGTTACTTTCGTGCTTTTCGTGCTTTCATGACATAAACTTGCTATGTTCATTAGTACACATATAGTACATGATCTCATTTATGCTTTGCTATGTATGTTGATTTAGCATGCTAGCACATTGATTTCATAAACACATTTGTTTCATATGTTTAAGTATCTGGGGTCGTTTGTACAAAGAGATGGTGACATAGATAGTGATGTAACCCATCGCATACAGGCTGGCTGGTGTAGATGGAGGGCAGCCAGTGGGGTATTATGCGATAGGAGGTTCCCAACTAAACTAAAAGGGAAATTTTACAGGGTAGCAGTTAGGCCAGCTATGCTTTATGGAACAGACTGTTGGGCTATCAAGAAGACACAAGCGCGCAAGATGGAGGTAGCAGAGATGAGGATGCTGAGGTGGATGTGTGGACACACGAGGTTAGATCGGATAAGAAATGTGGTTTTTAGGGAAAGATTAGGAGTAGCTAGTATATCGGAGAAGATTAAGGAGGGGAGATTGAGATGGTTTGGGCATGTGAAGCGGAGGGAAACGACAACACCAGTTAGAGTAGTGGAAACTCTTACTGTGGAGGGGAGGAGAGGAAGAGGCAGACCCAAACTGACATGGGATGAGCAGATCAGGCATGATTTACTAGAGTTGCATCTTTCTGAGGACATGGTCCAAGATAGGACTTCATGGAGGCGTAGGATTAGGGTTAAGGACCTCTAGAGGATATGGCAGTAAGCCCTTAGGTGTATTTCAGGGTCGTAGGTTTTTCTGATTCTTTAAGTGACTTTTCCGGTGATTGCCTTCTTATGTTTATGCACAAATGATGTTGTATGCTATTTTACATGATTTACAATATATTGTGCCACTCTGTTCACTTTCTTGGTATGGGCGACTTCTTATTTCTATATTCTTTGACTTGGTGTGTTGGTTTGCTATTCGTTTTCGAGTCGAGGGTCTATCTGGAAGCAGCCTCTCTATCCCTATGGATAGAGGCAAGGTCTGTCTACATCCTACCCTCCCCAGACCCTATAAGTAGCTTTGCTATTTGTGGGATTTACTGGGTATGGTTGTTGTTGTTGTTGTATTTGTTTCATATGTTTATTTCAGCATATGTACTCATTGATTTACATCACATTTTTGCTATGTATGTTCATTTAGCATACTTAGTTCATTATTTTCAAATAACATGCTTACATTTGGTATGACATTTGGTTTGTTTAAACGGGTCTAAAATACATTTATTAACATTGATCACACCGCTCGGTAGTATGTAGTGGTACCATAGGACTTGACAACTCCCATTCCTGGAATCCTAGGTTTGTTTGGGCGTAAGGAATGACAGAATCCGAAAACAATTTAATAAACCTTTGATTTATTTAAAGGTTTATTTTACAGTCTCAAGGCTTGAATATATGCAATAAACATTACCATATAAATGTTCTTATCAGTAAAGCATTGATTTTTCAAAACATAACTTTTGACCTAAACTATGATTTATTCAAATACATTGTTTTGTACATTTTACATGTGGGGTTGAGTAAATTCTTTTATTCACCGTACATAACATTTGATTTCACATAACATTTGATTATACATTGCCATTTTACATTGTGGGATTGAGTAAACACTATTTATTCACCGTACATGATATTGTTGTTACTTGACATTTACTTTAAAAGACATTTTTGGTGGTTTATTTATAAGTGATTTAAATAACGAAACGTGTGTAATATGATAAACGCATGGTGGATACGCCGCTGGTACTTCCTATATATAAATGCCTTTATGATATTACATATTGTAGCGTTATCTAAACCACTTAGACTAAGACATGATACATTTTATACAAACGACACATTTACACAAGACATTGGTTTACAAACGACATATTTTATACAAACTTATTTTACTTGGTTATTCATTTAACCTTACACCTTTCTTTTATAACATTTGACTTCCTTATCGAATTTCGTATGATTTATAAAAGAAAACACTTTTAATAAGATTCATGACTAACTTTTTGTTAAACATTTCTTTCAACTACAAGTCATGAATCCTTCATCAATAAAACCTATGTATCTCACAGGCATTTTTATGCTGACGTACCTATTTTCACATGTGTTTCAGGTGCTATTGTTAGATGATCATGATGCAAACATAGGATCGGACGAGGGCCTTAGTGACTTAAAACTATGAAAGACAGTTTAATTCATGTTATGCTTCTGTAATTTCTTAGACAATGTAAACATTTTAATTCAATAAAACAAAACTTCAATTACCATGTGTTGTGAAACAATGATTCTGTTACGACACTCCCCGACGTTTCCGCCACGGTTGTTGTTTTACGCAGTCGGGGTGTGACAATAGCGCTATAGGATTAACGCACCACCCGTGAACGAGAGGTCATGTTAAATTTCATTCTTTATTGCGTAAACAGAGGGTTGACTTGAATATTGCATGCCATGATATGTTAATCTTGAATAACTTAGGTTGCCATGTGGATTCGTTTTAAACTCTTTTATACTTATACATATATATACTTAAACTTGTGTACTCGCCAATGCATTTTTGTGTTGAACTATACTTTGTTAACATGTTGCAGAGGTTGATTAGGACGAAATCTAGTAGGGATGACACTAGAAACGCATATCAAATTTCTAGATTAGTTACTTATTTTGTTAAACTTGGTGTATTATCTTTCATGTTGTATTTTGAATTTCATGTTGTAATTGACATTTTGTTATGATATGAAATCGGTTTGAATTAATTATTGTCGCCAAGAGCGTTATGTGTGATGATCAATCTTTCTTTGTCTCACTCCGATATTTCCGCCATCGGTTGGATGTGACATAAATAGTCAACAAAAAAATATAGTTAAGAAAATAAATATTAAATAAATAAAGATAAGATAAAAATAAAATAATTATATATCAATAATCGTTGAAATTAATATTAATACATAACACGTTATACTAAACAATATATATTGATTCTACTATATGACAAAACAATCCATTTGTATTTATTATATGGATACATTGTATATATATAGAGGGTAAGGTTCATGCGAGAACCACCCTTATTGCGAGAACCGCGAGAACCAATATGAACACAAAGTAAAATATAAAAAAAAATAAAAAAGCACCTCAAATTTTTTTTTAATATTTTTTTAAAAAAATCTTTATATTTCGTTACCATAATTTTTTTTCGAGTAACAGTTATCCATGCACATGTGCATATGTATCATTACTTCGACAAATTCGGTAATACGTTATCAGGAATACACAATTGCACTTTAATTTACAATACCATTCGTAATACACTACTTTTTACATTACCAATAATCAAAATGCACATGTGTATCATTAGGTATAACCATGTTATAACGTGTTTTGGTACAAAAAAATTGTGATTTTGAATAGAGAAGTAGGCCCATATAGATGTTTTTTGGTTAGTTATATCTAGTGGTTGATGGTTTGGTTATAGTTGTCAATTTATGATGTAATATGTTGATTGGATGGTATAAATGGTGTTTACATACATGTAATAAAGTGAAAATATTGGTAATGGTATTGTATTATGGATGGTAGGAGGTAATGGTATTGTATTATGGATGGTAGGAGGTAATGGTAGTGTATTTTGGATGGTACGATAGATGAAAGGGAAAGTGTATTCAAAGTAGTGTACCAAAATACCTTATTTCATGTTGATACATATAGATGCACATGTGCATTTCTAATATTGGTAATGTAAAAAGTATTGTATTACACATGGTAGTGTAAATGAAAGTGCAATTGTCTAATAGTTGTAATGAATTACGTAATTTGTCAAAGAAATGACAAAAATGCACATGTGCATGTTTGTGTATTATGGATGGAATGATAGATGAAAGAGAAAGTAGTGTACCAACACACCTTATTTCATGTTGATACATATAGATGCACATGTGCATTTCTAATATTGTTAACGTAAAAAGTAGTGTATTACACGTGGTAGTGTAAATGAAAGTGCAATTGTCTAATATTTGTAATGAATTACGGAATTTGTCAAATAAATGATACAAATGCACATGTGCATGGATAACTGTGACTCGAATTTTTTTTTTTTTTTTTTGAATTTTTTTTATTGTAAACGAAATATAGTGATTTTTACAAAAAAAAATAGTAAAAAAAAATTTGGGTGTTTTTTATATTTTTTTAGGTATTACTGTTTGTGTTCACACTGGTTCTCGCGGTTCTCGCAATAAAGGGTGATTCCTAACGGAACCTTCTCCTATATATATATATATATTAGGGTCGGGATTTAGAGAAAACGGTAGAAAGTGTGAGAACGGTGAGAACGCTTATGGATCGTCCGATTAAAACAATCTATGGACTATGTGACAACCCGAAATCTCAAGGTTCTTTCTCTACGCATCAGTTGTCTAGCAATCCTGTTTCAGCAAATTGTTTTATATTGTATTATGTGCACCATTGCTGTGTTGGTTGTTTAGTGAACGACTTAAGAGTTGTTTATATTGTATGTCTTGTATTTGACGAAATATGATGGTCTTTCGTCACCCAGTCTTCGACGAAATATATGTTCGCCGCCATCCAGTCTTCGACGAAATATGATGGTCTTTCGTCACCCTATGTCCGACGAAAGACATTGTTCGCCATGATGGGCTTTGGCCCAAGAGAAACCCAGTCAGAGCCTGGCCTCCTTCTCTCAAGTAAACGTATACACGACTGTGTAGTTTCTAAAACCCTAGCTCTCCTTCTCTCAAGTAAACCCGACGGCAACCTCTCCTTTCCCTCTCGAAGACCCTCTCTAATTTCCGTACTTCGTTCATCAGGTTAGTATGATATAATTGATTTGTATGTGATGATCTTTTGATTATGTAATGTGAACTTGAATGTTATTTATGAATGTTTTGTGACCCTGTGGGATATGAATGATGAAAGTTAGATCGATGTAGGTTGAATAGAGGGAATGGTTGTATAATCTGAATAGTTGGTGTTGTCTTGATTTCTAGTTTTATTGATACTATAAATGCAAACATGGCTGTGATTTATCAGAAATATGACCCTTGTTGCTTGTATGTTTTCGTGATTGTAAAGGATTGACAAACATTCTTTATGCTGTAAACTAGGGTGGCACAATGTTAATGTTCTAATACTTCTGTTTACGATGCTCATGAAATCAGGATAGGGATGAATGAATAAATGGTGATGAGATAATTATGTTGATTGATTGGTTGATCTGAATGACAAGTGAAACTGTCAATGATTGATGTTTGCGAAATTAGGGGGTAAATGATGGAAACTTCTAACTGGTCTCGACGAAACATAGGGATGTTTCGCCATAGGTAACCGGACGAAACATAGGGATGTTTCGTTATATGTAACCGACGAAGCATGGGGATGTTTCGTCATGCATAGTCTCGACAAAATACGTTCTTCGTCGCCTATGAAGTTTCGTCGTAAGGGTTATAGATGGAACAGTAGAAGTATATGGTGTGTAATGTTGGATGATTGTGTTTACGAGCGTTAACTGTCACGCGTCTTGCAAAATATGAACTTGTGATATGAACTTGTAAATGAGCCAACTACCTACTATGAGATTTCATGATGATAACCGACTGTTAAGTGTTAATTGAGACTTGGACTTGTGAGGTAAACTTGTATGTAGCACAATAATCTGTTGTGTGGATAAACTTTGTTAACATGAATGATGTGTGACATGGCTAACAGTTAAAACATGCGTATTATGTGTATATTTCATGAACGTAACTTGTGTAATATATGACGAAGTATGTGGTTCAATGAGAATACAAAACTAATTGTTAGTGGTAAACCATGTTAGGACGTGCTTGATCAATTGATAAACAAAGTAACTAATCTTACCGAGCAAACCAAAGGTGAGTTCATTCCTCTTGAGCATGCGTCCCGTTGGTTGGGACAGTCATTGGGTATCCCTGAGAGGGATAGGTTTTGGGTAAATCGATTGGGTATTCCTGAGAGGAATACGTCTTGTGGGTAAAATCTGGAATTAAGTCCCATCTTGTTTGTTACCTGAGAGGTAACAGGGTGTTAGTTGGTAGCACTATCTAGGTTTGGCACCCTCACCCCGTACCTGAGAGGACGGGTGTGAACTAATGACCCGGTCATGCCCAATGCTTTGATAGGAGCATTGGGGAAAAGGCAAAATAAATCAGGAGCCGTCTTGTATCCGAGGTATTATCAACATTGAAATCAATGAACGGAATTAAACACTTGGTAACTAACGTTTTTGTAAAACTATTAACTCACCAGCGTTGTCTGATACAGTTGTGTGCATGCTCGCAGGTTATAGGTATGTGTGGGTGTGGAACTTGCTGTCTGGGATGCTGGAGTGGTCACGGGTCGAGATACATGGAATCGCGAGACGAGTCTAATGGTTATCATACATATAGTTTATGAAACACTTAATTGATGATTTATGCTTCCGCTGAATACGATGATTTGTATTTACTGTTTTGTAACACTTTATGTTAATGAATGAAAGTTTTATTTAAAATCTTGTACGAGTTCAATGTGATTGGTGGCTAGATCCTGGTACGTCACACGCCTCGCGGGGGTTTCCGCTTGGGGTATAAATTGGGGGTGTGACAGTTGGTTATAGTGAACTTGGTTTTAAAAATGTTTTTATAAAACCAGACTATAACCGAACAGTTCTGAATACGTGAATACGACCATGACACTCAGCTCCAGATTACAAGGTTCGTCTCTTGTTTACTCATTGTACTGCATAACTAGTGAACACTTACATATGATATTGCATGTGATTGCACGTTGAGCACAACAGTATGGAATCATGTGTTACTTGCATGTGTTAAGGGGTTGATAGTGTGGTGTTACCTTAGACATTCGTGACTCATGTTTTGTGATGTTCTTTGTTTGCTACTCGAGTCTGAGGGACTATTTAACACGAGTTAGGAGGAGTTGAGATGAGCATGCAAATCATGTTATTATTATGGGTGCACACGTAATAATAATGTGGGGTGCATGTGAGTCCCAACGAGGCCTAGCAAGTGTGAAAAAGGGGTTCCATTCTATTATTCGACCAAATGTTAAACACAACGATCCATAGGGATCATAGCAATGACTGTCTCCTGTTTGAACGTGGTCCTTTCATTTCCCTCTGAACCCTACGAATCTCGATGCTATCGAGTGTTACCTGAATACTCGTCTGAACACCTAGCGAACTGTGTAGAATGTTAGGTGCTTGTACGAACGTCCCTGAGTTGGGTGCCGCAGCGTTGTATGATTGGTCTATACCTTTTTCACTTTTTCTTCATGTGCTGGAACTTAACGTATTGATGCCTTAGATCCCGAAATGCGATCACTTCTGCAACACTCTCGCAACATACCGTGTATTACTCAATCAACTTGCAAGATCGATGGAGAAAAGGATAAGCATAACACCGTACCGACGTCAGTACTAGGACGACCTTGATTACTGGCAACAAACACCAGCAAATTGACTTCAATCGAATCCTTAACCCTAGTCAGCGGCTTATGGGAGTCAACTCTTATGAATCAATCGGGACACAATTAGTAACAATTAACTATAGAGTGGAACGTGTAACTGCCCGCACAGTGAGTGGTGCCTTAGGACGTAACTCGGAATGTGAAAAGATGGACCTTGTTGGTGAAAGGTCGCAGGACACCGTTACAAGCAACGACATTAGAGGTAACAGTCGCGACAACATCAAGGTATTCGTAACCGTAGCCTACAGCATAGAAACGAAGGTGACGTCAACAAGGATTAACTATTGATAAGTCAAGACGTCAACAACCAAGGGAATAATGATAGTATTGGGAATCCTCGTAACCGTAACAACAACACCGGTAGTGGTGCTCGTGGAAGGGCATTTAGGACTGGCATAGGCGACGCCAGGAATTTAGCAACATGGTGGCCTGCACGTTCAGGATAACTAATCGCTTCAACTCTGCTCTGTTTAACTCTGATGCTTCTTGAAACCAAACCTATTGTGGAACCGGCTGATGGCAAGTCCATTGAAACCTCATATGCTCGTTGGGATGCAAGCTCGACCTTATGGGACAAGTGTTCGACATCGACCTTCCTTCTACTACCCTTGATAGTTTTGATGCAGTAGTTAGAAATCGCACAGATATACCCTGTGAGGAGAAAATTTTACGTATCCCTCTCCCTAATAGGAAAATCATCATCTGACCTAAGTGCCAGAGTGGTGTAAAGGTTAGAATCATTTCAGCAATAAAAGGTTAGCATCGTCGTCTGTCTACGGAAGGATTACCCCGCTATGTTAGCACATGTCATTGATGCTAAGGAAAAGAGGATCGAGGATCCACCAATTGTTTGTGATTCCTCTCGATGCGCTTTCCGAAGAACTTCCAGGTTTACTCCCACAATTGTAGGGAAGAATCACAGTTTGGTCTCGCGCCAGAAGCAGCCCTGATTACTCGTACTCCTTACCGTCTCGCACCAGGAGGGTTGCAAGAATTGTCTAATCAACTACAGGAACTGTTGGACAGGAGTTTTGTTGAACCTTGTTATCACTTTGGGGAGCCCTAGTTATACCCGTGAAGATAAGCCTTTTCATATGTGTACTGATTATCGAGAACCCAACAAAGTGACAGTCAAGAACCGTTTGTCTCGATCATGTATTGACAACCTGTTGACCAGTTGCGAGGGTCAAGCTCCCATTCGAGGATTGACTAATGAACGAACTATTATCAGATGGAAGTCCAAGGGTAGAAGGTTCTTAAAACAGCATACCAAACGCAATGCGGCCACTGCGACACTGTACTCCATGACCTTTGGGTTAATCGACACACCAACAGCTTTATAGATCACATAAATCGACCGTGTTATTTGATGACGTTTTGAATCATTTCCATGAGAAAAGGGCATCATGGGCGGCATTTGTATCTTATTATAGAGCTCCTGAGGGAGGAGCCACTCCGCGCGAGGTCTTGTTAAAAGTAACTACTGGAATCGAGAGGTACATTTTTGGTCATGTAATCAACGAAGTGGGAATACACATTGACCTCGCTAAGATCCATTTGTTAGAAACTGATCGACACCAAAGATTCCTTTGGGGATACAGGAATCCCTTGGTTTTGCTAGATACTATCACAGATTCATTGTGGGATTTTCGAAGATTGCGTAACTTTAACCTCTTTGGCACAGCGGAGAGCTGTGGATTCATGGGAAACAAATCAGGGAAACGTCTTTGCAGCTTTTGAAACCCAACTCTGCAATGCACTGAGCATCGCTTCTATCCGAGGGTACTGATGACCTAGCGGTATACCATTATGGTGTGAATCAGAGTCCCAGTTACACGCCAATGCAACACGAGTAGATGATGGCTTATGTGGTGGATTAACAAGAAGAATTGCACGACTCACAACCTAGGGGTGGAAACCATGGCCTTGGATTTAAATTGGGGGTATTACTTGGACGGTACCAAATGCATTACTTAGACCGATCACAAGGGCCTCCTGTGTATCGTTGTTTCGAAAAGAGCTAAAGCATGCAATGACATCGCTGGATGGAACTTTTGAATGATTACGACTGTGAAACCTGAACGTGCATGAGCTTTGCAACTCACTATCGACACCAACTTACTTGATCAGACTTGCTTTGTTCAAACTGGAGAACTGAAGGAAGAGGATTTTCAAGTTGAACCCATGCGGGGCATGGAGAAGCAACCTTTGGCAGGTCGGACGATATTCGCTACCTCACGGAACGATTGTGGATCTCGTTATACGGCAACTGTAGGGAACTTGTGTTGAGCAAGGCACACCGGGCTCGATATTCTAGTCGTCTGAGTATTGATAAGAGATATTAGGACCTATAAAATCTTGTACTGGTGATCAGGCATGTAGGCCCACCCAGCAATGTATGTGAATGATGTTTGACTTGTGGGAACGTCAAGGTGGAGTATCAGCAACCAGCAACACCCATATGGAAATGAGAACAGGCTGCCAAGGATTTTGTCACTAGTCTACTTGCAACTCAAAACGAAAACAATATCACCTGGGTAATCGTTGATTGTCTCTCGTAACCAGCACACTTTCTTGCAATCAGGGAAACTGACGAGTCTTCACAAGCTGTGAATGTTCCTCTGAGAGGGCGGCTTTTAGGCACGAGGTGCCAACTCCTGTTACCTCTGATTTTGAACTACATCAGATTTATGACAAGCAATACACAACACCCTTGGCTCACATCTAGACATGATCATTGCTTATCACCGTAACAAACGAACCATCCTGACACTCGAGGACATGTTGTGAGCATGTGAGTGATTTTCTATAGTGAAAATTGGAAAAATACTTACTTATGGTCAGGTTCTACTGCAGCAGTACCATTCTAGTATTCAGGCAGCTCCGTTTGAGGCATTACTTGGGCGACAATGCCGATCTCCTTGTTGGACTAAGGTGGGTGACAGCCTAATCACAGATCCAAGATTTGTACTCGAACCTCTTGGGAATATTGTTTAGATCGAAACTCATTTGGCGACAACGTGTGACCGCCAGAAAAGCTGATAAGTTTAGGAAAACACTGGGTGTTCGCGGCAGGCGAACTTGTCATGATTGGAAGTCTCACCCTGGGAGGGTGCAGTGTGCTTTGGGAAGCCTGGCAAGATAAATTTAGGTTACGTTGGGCCATTCAGAATTCTGGAAAGAATTGGTGACATGGCCTACAAACTCGTGTTACCCAACGAATGGGGTAATGTGCACGATGTCAGTTATGTCTGGAAATCTAAGGCAGTATTTGTCAGATGAAGCACTCGTGATACTTTTGCTAGAGCCTAAGGTTAACGACAAGTTGCAGTTGTCGAGGAATCTAACGGAAGTATGGACCGGGAAGTCAAGGCCCGTAAGCATAGTCGGATTGCAATTGTGAGGGTTCGTAGGAACTCAAGTCGTGGACTGGAGTTCACGTGGGAACACAAAGATCTGATGAAACTCTAGTATCTATAATTGGTCGAACGGTTGAATCAACCTCTGATATCATTGGTGAATTTCGGGACGAAACTCCCTTTCAAGTTGGGGATGATGTGGTACCCATGGAAAATCCACAGTCATCCTGATTTCACACCTTGCTATTTTGGATTGCTTATCAAATTTCGGGATGAAATTTCTTTCAAGTTGGGGATGATGTGACAACCCGAAATTTCAAGGTTCTTTCTCTACGCATCAGTTTTCTAGCAATCTTGTTTCAGCAAATTGTTTTATATTGTATTATGTGCACCATTGCTGTGTTGGTTGTTTAGTGAACGACTTAAGAGTTGTTTATATTGTTTGTCTTGTATTCGACGAAATATGATGGTCTTTCGTCACCCAGTCTTTGACGAAATATATGTTCGCCGCCATCCAGCCTTCGACGAAATATGATGGTCTTTCGTAACCCTGTGTCCGACGAAAGACATTGTTCGCCATGATGGGCTTCGGCCCAAGAGAAACCCAGTCAGAGCCTGGCCCAGTTCACATTATAAACGTATGCACGGCTGTGTAGTTTCTAAAACCCTAGCTCTCCTTCTCTCAAGTAAACCCGGCGGCAACCTCTCATTTCCCTCTCGAAGACCCTCTCTAATTTCCATACTTCGTTCATCAGGTTAGTATGATATAATTGATTTGTATGTGATAATATTTTGATTATGTAATGTGAACTTGAATGTTATTTATAAATGTTTTGTGACCCTGTGGGATATGAATGATGAAAGTTAGATCGATGTAGGTTGAATAGAGGGAATGATTGTTTAATCCGAACAGTTGGTGTTGTCTTGATTTATAGTTTTATTGATACTATGAATGCAAACATGGCTGTGATTTATCAGAAATATGGCCCTCGTTGCTTGTATGTTTTCGTGATTGTAAAGGATTGACAAACATTCTTTATGCTGTAAACTAGGGTGGCACAATGTTAATGTTCTAATACTTCTGTTTATGATGCTCATGAAATCAGGATAGGGATGAATGAATAAATGGTGATAAGATAATTATGTTGATTGATTGTTGATGTTTGCGAAATTAGGGGGTAAAGGATGGAAACTTGTAACTGGTCTCGACGAAACATAGGGATATTTCGCTATAGGTAACCCGACGAAACATAGGGATGTTTCGTCATATGTAACCGACGAAGGATGGGGATGTTTCGTCATGCATAGTCTCGACGAAATACGTTCTTCGTCGCCTATGAAGTTTCGTCGTAAGGGTTATAGATGGAATAATAGAAGTATATGGTGTGTAATATTGGATGATTGCGTTTACGAGCGTTAACTGTTACGCGTCTTGCGAAATATGAACTTGTGATATGAACTTGTAAATGAGCCAACTACATACTATGAGATTTCATGATGATAACCGGCTGTTAAGTGTTAATTGAGACTTGGACTTGTGAGGTAAACTTGTATGTAGCACAATAATCTGTTGTGTGGATAAACTTCGTTAACATGAATGATGTGTGACATGGCTAACAGTTAAAACATGCGTATTATGTGTATATTTCATGAACGTAACTTGTGTATTATATGACGAAGTACGTGGTTCAATGAGAATACAAAACTAATTGTTAGTGGTAAACCATGTTAGGACGTGCTTGATCAATTGATAAACAAAGTAACTAATCTTACCGAGCAAACCAAAGGTGAGTTCATTCCTCTTGAGCATGCGTCGCGGTGGTTGGGACAATCATTGGATATCCCTGAGAGGGATAGGTTTTGGGTAAATCGATTGGGTATTCCTGAGAGGAATACGTCTTGTGGGTAAAATCTGGAATGTTGGGTAATACACTCGTCCTATCACCTTTAAGTCCCATCTTGTTTGTTACCTGAGAGGTAACAGGGTATTAGTTGGTAGCACTATCTAGGTTTGGCACCCTTACCCCGTACCTGAGAGGACGGGTGTGAACTAATGACCCAGTCATGCCCAATGCTTTGATAGGAGCATTGGGGAAAGGGCAAAATAAATCAGGAGCCGTCTTGTATCCGAGGTATTATCAACATTGAAATCAATGAACGGAATTAAACACTTGGTAACTAACGTTTTTGTAAAACTATGAACTCACCAGCGTTGTCTGATACACTTGTGTGCATGCTCGCAGGTTATAGGTATGTGTGGGTGTGGAACTTGCTGTCTGGGATGCTGGAGTGGTCATGGGTCGAGATACATGGAATCGCGAGACGAGTCTAATGGTTATCATACATATAGTTTATGAAACACTTAATTAATGATTTATGCTTCCGCTGAATACGATGATTTGTATTTACTGTTTTGTAACACTTTATGTTAATGAATGAAAGTTTTATTTAAAATCTTGTACGAGTTCAATGTGATTGGTGGCTAGATCCTTGTACGTCACACGCCTCGCGGGGGTTTCCGCTTGGGGTATAAATTGGGGGTGTGATAGACTAGATTGGCGTGGTGGCGTTTTCGTAAATAACATCAATTTTATTACGTGGACGCGCCTCATTAAGCGTAAAAACGTCTTTACACCTCTATACTAAAACGCCATACTGATGAATAAAACGCCATTACGGACCAAATCACATCGCTATATAAACAAAAAACATCCAAGACATAAAAACACATCCCCCAGAACCTGAAAAGCCATATTTTCAACTATATACCATTCAACTTACAAACGGCAAAATCCCCAAAACATCAAACACAACTACTCAAAAACGCCATATTTTCTACTATATACCATTCATCTTAGAAAACGCCAAAACACTCAAACATCAAAAGATTCAAAAAGATCGACGGTTCTTTCAGATACACTATTTCCTCAGTAAAACGCCAAAAATGCCAAATATCGTTTCTTGTATATTCAAAATATTGTTCTACGCCAAAGTTTCGGATAATGCATTCTTCCCTGAGGTGCTGTGACTCAAATAACATTTTACTGCATGAGATGGACAAATCATAAACAAAAAGATGCTGGGGTCAGACTTATGTCATTTTCTGTGTTTTGTTCTTGATGAATATTTTAATGGCATGAAAAGACGAATGACACTAATGAGTTGTTTGAAGATACATATTAAAAAAAAAACTCATGTCATTTTGTCTTTCCAAACGGCCACAAAAACACAAGCATGGCTAAGCCAAACCACCAGCGAACATGATTCAAAGAAGAAAGAGACTGATGATAGTGAAGATTTGGAAGATGAATTGCTTTTATTTTTATTTTTTAATTTTCTTTTTCTGTTGTTTGCTATGTATTTTTCAAGTTAGAATAAAAAATACATTATCTTAATAAAACGCCAAAACAGTCATAATGCATATGAAAACGCCATAAATGGAGTAAAAACGCCAAAAACTCCCAAACTATAATGAAAGTAATTTGCAAAAGTATTAGTTAATAAAAGCTAAAAATGAAAAAAAAAAAACGCAAAAAACTACTTAAACCCATTCAAAAAAGCTTAACAAAAAAACAGTAAAAATACACAGTAAACTGAAAAGACGGCTACTTTATTAATATCATTTATTATAAATAAAATCCCGCCTAAACTACGCGCAAAAAACATCCAATAAAGAGAGACTTCTCTGCACAAACAACTTATCACAAAACCAGAAACAAACGCCATATTCCCTAGAAACCATTCACTTTAAAAACGCCAAAAAAAATACTTAAAAAAAGCCACAGATGCAGAACCTCGATTCTGATATATTGAGTATTGATCTGAATGAAGTTTCACTGAATGGATTCTTCTCTGAGTTGGGTATCTCTATAATCTTTTGCTGAATGAGATGGACAAATATTCAAGATAAAGAGACTGATGACACAGATATGACATCATGTCACTTTGTTCTTGATGGATATATGGATGGCATGAAGGGATCAATACATTAAAGCATGCGTTGGTCTTCAACATGTCATCAAACAAGTATATATCCACCCACCATAAAGGATGCCACAAAAAATAAGCATCTTCTAAAGACGGCCGTTATGTAGGAAAATAAGGATCTACATAAGGCATTCAAAAACAGGTTCAAAACGCCAAAAAGGTTAAAGTAGAAGAGACTGATGACAGTGAAGATTTGAATGAGAAATTAGATTATAATTTTTAATTTTTTTTCATTTTCTATTGTTTGTTATATAATTCTTTGTTGTTTATCATCTAATTCTCAGCTATTTTAAAAAAAAATTGAGTATAAAACGCCAAAAACTACAAACACTAAAACGCCTGATAGTTTGAAAACTGTGAGAACGAATGCTAGCAAAGTACGAGGTTGCTATATAAAACGCAAAAAAACGCAAACAAAGTATTACTGGAAAAATCAACACTAATTGACAGATGAAAATTGAAAAGAAACAGTAAAATAAAGAGACGGTATCCTTTATTGCCAAAATATTATAGTTCTATTAATGCCACTACATGGAAAATTGAAATTTATTTATCTTTTCAAAACGCCATAATTGCCTGTCACATTATAGGCCTGTATCCTAAATGGCAAAACACTTGATATAATAAAATCAAGAAAATTACTGATGTTTTTTACATTAAAAGCCTGCATCCTGATCTAAAAAACAATAAAAAACCCCAAAACAATACTTAAAACGCCAAAATATTTAATATGATTCTTATATAAAAACAATAAAAACGCCGCGTATTTATTAAACGCCAAAAAAATGGAAAGATGAAGGGCCACACGTTAATAAAAAAGAAATATGAAAGGACAATAAAGCCCCTCCGCCTTTCTCTAAGCGGCGTGACACGTGTTAGGCCAGGAAGCGTTCTCACCGTTCTCACACTTTTGAGCGTTTTCTCTTGATCCCGTTTCTATATATATATATATATAGTGTGAGGTTCATTGGGGAACACTAAAAAAGTGGGGAACAGCGGGGAACCGACTCAAACGAACTCCGAATGGACTCATTCCATCGGCGTTGGAACCGGCTTGTCGAACCCTAACTAGGATCTCTTAACCCTAAACCCTAAATCATAACCCCTAAACCCTAAATATATTAGGGTTTAGATTTTAGGGTTTAGCTTTAGGGGTTAGGGTTTAGCTTTAGGGTTTAGCTTTAGTTTTAGTCTTTAGGGTTTAGCTTTTAGGGTTTATAGTTTAGATTTTACGGTTTACATTAGGTTTTAGCCTTATTTTTTAGCTTTAGGGTTTAGAGTTTAGGAGTTAGGATTTAGGGTTAAGAGATCTTAGTTAGAATTCGACGAGCCGGTTCCAACGCCACTGGAATGAGTCAAATCGGAGTTCGTTTGATTCGGTTCCCCGCTGTTCCCCACTTTTTTAGTGTTCCCCAATGAACTTTCCCCTATATATATATATAGGGAGGGGCTCATGCGAGAATTTCATTTATTGCGAGAACCAATGTGAACACAACCTAAAATAGCTATAAAAACCTAAAAAAACCTAACCCCCCCCCCCCCCAAGCTAAAATGCTAAAAACTAAACCCTCAAAAAACCTAAAAAATCTAAAAAATATCTAAATTTTTTTTAATATTTTTTATGTTCAAATCGTTACTTTTAGTGGCCAAAAATTTTTTTAAAAAAAAAAAAAAAAAATTTTAATTTTTTTTTTGCTTCGAAAAGTAGCGATTTTTATATAAAAAATATTACTTTTTTTTTTGTGATTTTTAGCTATTTTTAGGCATTTTTGGTTGTGTTCACATTGGTTCTCGCGGTTCTCGCAATAAGAGGTGGTTCTCGTATGATCTTCTCCCTATATATATACAGGATCAAGAGTGAACAACTTCTTGAGAGTGAACTGAGTAAACTAATCTTGGCCCTTGATCATTTTTTAGATTAAAAGGGTAAGATTGACATTAGCCAAGTATGTTTAATTAAATCCCTTAATTTTATCATCTCTTAACTCTCTCTTTCTCTCTCTCATTTTTTATTATTTCTCCGTCATTTCTTTATCCATATGTTTTGTTTTAATTTTAACTTGAAGATTGTTTATCTTTTATTATCCGTATAAATAGATATCATAATACATTGTTTTTAACTTTTTATAATTTTCAATAAATATTAAAAAATTTCTCTGAGATTGAAATTGTAATAATTATTTTTGGGTATTAACTCTTTTTTTTTAAATGTGATGAAGTTATTTATTTTTGCATACATGTGATATGTTTTGTTTTCATTAATTTCATAATTTTTATATGAATCTACTCGTTTGCATGCGTAATATACTATATGTTGTTAATATACACATATGTAACAATTTCTGAATATAATACACAGATGTATAAAAGACTGTACACATGTGTATAAAATAACACCTATGTATCTTGTATAAACTGATAGTTAGCGAGACTGTACACATGTGTATAAATTAACACCTGTGTATCTTGTATAAACTGATACTAGCGAGACTGTACACATGTGTATACACTAACAGCTGTGTATCTTGTATATACAGAAACTAGCAAGATTTTAGGGATTTTAATTATATTGTTTAATAAATGCAATTTATAAAAGACGCAAATACCCTTCTGCTAATTAATTTAAAGGGGAGTTAAAATATTATAATTACAATCTTGCCATTGTTTAAAAATCTCTAGATGATATAATCTAATGGCCCAAATTAGTTCAAACAGTTCACTCTCAACCTAGTGTTATATATATATATATATATAGGGGATGGATCATGAGAAAACTAATTTAAATGAGAAAACCAAAAAACTAACTAAAAAGCCTAAAAAACCTACCAATTTTTTTTTTAAATTTCTATAAAAAAAATCACAGGTTTTTATGCATGGAAAAAAATTATCAAAAAAAAAAAATAAAAAAAAAATTTTCTGTTGTATTGCACATGTGCACTATTACGAATATAGTGCACATGTGTAGTACACATATAATGCACATGTGCAGTACAACAATTTTTTTTAAATTTTTTTATGTATAAAAACTAGCGATTTTTTTATAAAAAATTGTAAAAAAAAATTTGGTATGTTTTTTAGTTTTTTTTTTAGGTTTTTTTAGTTAGTTTTCTAGTTTTCTCATTTATATGTAGTTTTCTTAAGATCTTCTCCCTAATCCTATATAGGGTGGGGTTCTAGAGTGAACATCAATGTATTTACGAACTGAGTGAACAAATCTTGGCCACTGATTTACACACGTGGATGGCTAGGATTTCATCATCAAATCATAAAATACACCAGTGTATTTCCTCATCAAATCCTGGCCATTGATCTACACACTGTATGGCAGTATTAGTTCGCTCAGTTTGCAAACTACAATAGTGTTCGCTCTTGAATCTAATCCTATATATATATATATAGGATAAAGATCCGTTAGGAACCACCCTTTATTGCGAGAACCGCGAGAACCAATGTGAACACAACAAAAAATGCCTAAAAATAGCTTAAAAACACACAAATATTTTTTTTCATATTTTTTATAAAAAAATCGCTACTTTTAAAAAAAAACATTTGGCTACTAAAAGTAGCGATTTTAACATAAAAAATATTAAAAAATTTTTTTTAGATTTTTAAAGATTTTTTTAGGTTTTTTGGGGGTTTAGTTTTTAGCGTTTTAGCTTGGGGGGGGGGTTAGGTTTTTGGGGGGTGGGGGAGGGGGGTTTAGGTTTGGGGGGGGGGGGGTGGGGGGGTTTAGGTTTTTGGGGAGGGGGTTAGGTTTTTTTAGCTATTTTAGGTTGTGCTCACATTGGTTCTCGCGGTTCTCGCAATAAAGGTGGTTCTCGCATGAACCTTACCCTATATAGGATAAAGAGATATATATATATATATATATATTGTAGCTTATTTGTCACACCCCCAAAATCTACCTGCGGAGTACTACCGCTTGGAGGCGTGACTGACCAGGATCCAGCCACCAATCATATTGAACAAGCATATGAATAGTTATAAAAATCCACCCAATACAATTGGTGTTCAAACAAAACATAGTTAAGTTGCAAGCGGAAGCATAAGTCTTAAATCAAAACATAAGTTTAATTGTTTCATAGTTTAACATGGCACACAGTTGTCCATGTCCCACAACGATCCTCCTCCATGCAAGCTCCAGCTTAAGAACCTAAGGACCTGCAAAGCATGTAGTAACGAGTCAACAACAAGTTGAGTGAGTTCACGGTTGGGTGTTCGTTTTAAGTTGTTTCGAAAACAGTTTCCTTTAGCTGGCATTCTGCCGTGGGGGTTACCCCATAGTTAAAACGTGACTTGTTTATTCCCGGTTACTCTGGCAATCCTGCCGTGGGGGCTACCCCGTGTTAGTTATCTGGCATTTCGGCCGTGGGGGCTACCCCATGTATACACTAGACTCGTTACCATATCGACTGCTGACTGTAGTCATGTTTAAGTGCCCTGAAACTGTCAATGTCTATCATCATTGACGTGCCCCAGATCCATTAGTTCACGCCCGTCCTCTGCGGCACGGTGTGAGGTTTGTCAGACCTAAATAGCGCTATCTAACTAATGACCCGCTCGCCATTGGCCCGACGATTAAGTCGATATAAAAATGAGGGACTTCGTGATAGAGTTTTGGTCTAGTACGAGTTATCTGTCCGTGAGGACGAGGAATTACATTCCTGAACCTTTACTGTCCTACCCAAGGAGGACGAGGAACCCAGTTCCTTAACCCCAATTCCCGACCCCTGGGAATCCCATGCTTTGTAGAGGGTGTGAACTCACCTTGGTTTGCTCGGTAGAAAACACAGAAAAGTCAAACAAGCAACGTTGAGGCTACTCACGTCCTATCATAGTTGTATCGTACAATCAGGTTCGTATTCAAGTAGTGCACGTATGTTTCTAGCATAATGTACTCAAGTAACGTTCATGGCATACATGTTTAATCATGGCAGATTCACGTTCAACAGTAACACATAAGGTCTGTGCATTGGGCCCAAGAATCCGGCCCAAACAGTTAAGTCCGAAACAAGGTGAAAGCCCAAACAGTGTGTATAGTCTTGAGTCGCAACCAGACGTTTGCGACTCGCAACCGGAGTCGCAATCGTAGTTTCGGTTCGTGCTGGTTTGGTTACGAGTCGCAACCGGACTCGCAACGGTGGTTTCGAGTCACAAGGTTTGGGGCTTGATCAAGTGTGGTTTCGAGTCGCAACCAGGTGTTTGCGACTCGCAACTGATGCCGCAACCGGGAGATTACGACTCATCATGCCTGGTTTCGAGTCGCAACTGGCGGTTTCGAGTGGACAACTACTGATTCGGAACAGTGTACTATTCTGATTTCATGTAACAGTTTGTACTATCCAACCAAATTCCTTAAACATGTTCCTTGTCTAGCAATTTACTAAAAATGGATCAAACAAATCAGGATTCAAATATTCAACCATGTTCTTATGATATTCAACAAGTTCTTCATGTTCATCAAGTATTCAAAACACATTCAACACATATTCGGATATTCATATCTTCATTCAACATTTGTTCATAAGTTCTTGCATTTTCGGACAAGCATCATCAATCCTAAACTAGACAACAAGCTTATCTTGTAACAAAACATTTTGATTTGTAACCTAAGAGCATGCAATCCGTCTTCATAACATGAACAACAATCAAGCATTCCAACAACAAATCCGAAATGTATAACAAGAATCATTAACCACAAGTATCATGAATACTAACTTAACATCAATGTGTACTATCAAACATGCTCAACTGATTATCATACATCATTATCACTCAAAACACAATACACATTCGGTTCACAAACATTATCAAGCATACACCACACTAGTTAAGTTCTATCATTCATACCCTTATTAAACAACAACAAACATCATGAATTCACTAACAACATCATAAACACTAACCGGTTGTGAGGTGGTGAAAGATGAAGCTTTGTTTGGTGTGAACAAGCAAGTCCGAGAATCCCTTTGGTGGTCGGTTGGTTGGATCCGAGAAAAAGGAGGAGAGGTGATGTTTAGTGTTTAGGGTTTTAGTGTGAGAGAGTGGAGAGTGTGTGTGCTAGGGGAGCATGAGTGTTGTCCAAAATGGTGAACATGGGTAGCTACTAAGGCTATATACCCGCCCCAAGTTGTGCACCCTAATGGGTCTTGAATGGGCTAAGAGGTGTGTGTGGCCCAACCGGCCCACATGTTGCATCCTTCACTCGAGACCACATGGTCTCGAGTCGGGTTCTCGGTTCATATACATATCCGCATACATACACACAAGTATACATATAACATAACACATAATCATATAAGTTCACATATATCGTTCATTAAATCATCGAATCAGTTAGTCACTCAACGTTCAAGCACACAACGAAAGGTTCTAAATTTCGAGTTGTCACATCATCCCCAAGTTGAAAGAAATTTCGTCCCGAAATTTGGTAGGCACTCACTGAGGAAGCTAGTTAAGTTGTATGGTTTCCCTGGTTTTCCTGGGGTGTCACATCCACCCCCCGTTGATCTGGAATTTCGTCCCGAAATTCCGTAGCTTCGGCCTCAGTAGTGGGTGTACTGTTTGCGAACAGTTGGGGATACTTTTGTTTCATCTGATCTTCGCGCTCCCAGGTGAACTCTGGGCCGCGACGTGAGTTCCAACGAACTCGAACGAGAGGTATCCTAGTGCTCTTGAGGACCTTAACATCCCGGTCCGTGATCTCGACTGGTTCCTCGACGAATCGTAACTGCTCGTCGATCGTGAGTTCCTTCAAAGGAACTACGTGGGTCTCATCTGATGGACACTTCTTCAGATTCGACACGTGGAAAACGTTGTGAACTGCACCGAGTTCCGCTGGTAAGTTTAGTCTGTAGGCCACCCTGCCTATTTTCTCAATGACCTCGAAAGGTCCAACGTATCGTGGGTTAAGTTTACCGCGTTTACCAAAACGAACCACACCCTTCCAGGGTGAAACTTTGAGTAGTACCCGCTCCCCAACCTGGAGCTCGAGTGGTTTCCTGCCCATGTCGGCGTAAACTTTCTGACGTTCACGAGCGGCCGTCATGCGTTTTCGTATCTGAGCAATCTGCTCGGTTGTATCTACCACATATTCTGGGCCAGTGACCTGACTATCTCCCACCTCTGCCCAGCAAAGAGGAGACCGGCATTTACGTCCGTACAATGCCTCAAACGGAGCAGCTCCAATGCTGGTGTGGTAGCTGTTATTGTACGAGAATTCCACAAGTGGCAGATGCTTTTCCCAGCGGTTGCCAAAGTCGATTACACATGCACGAAGCATGCCTTCTAAGGTTTGAATGGTGCGCTCGGACTGCCCGTCCGTCTGAGGATGGTACGCTGTGCTCATGTCTAGTCGTGAGCCGAAGGATTTGTGCATTGCTTGCCACAGCTCTGAAGTGAAACGCGCATCTCGATCTGAGATAATGGAGGTGGGCACCCCGTGCCTCGAAACAATTTCCTTGATGTAAATTTCTGCAAGAGTGGAGAACTTATCCGTTTCCTTGATGGCCAGGAAGTGTGCAGATTTCGTGAGTCGATCCACGATCACCCAAATAGTATCGTTCCCGCGCTGGGATCTAGGTAGGCCAGTGACAAAATCCATGGAAATTTGCTCCCATTTCCATTGAGGTATCTCTGGCTGTTGGAGTAGGCCTGATGGTTTCTGGTATTCCGACTTGACCCTTGCACAAGTCAAACACTTGCTGACGTAGGTCGCTATGTGGGCCTTCATGCTAGGCCACCAGTACGTAGTCTTGATGTCGTGGTACATTTTATCCGACCCCGGATGTACCGAGTAGCGAGACTTGTGTGCTTCATCCATCACAAGCTCTCGTAGGTTGCCATAGAGTGGGACCCAAACGCGTCCCGTTACGTAGTAAGCACCGTCTTCCTTCTGTTCTAATCGTTGCCTTGATCCGCGTAGGGCTTCAGCCCTGACGTTTTCTGGTTTCAGCGCTTCTATCTGAGCTGCTCGTATCTGGGAAGGAAGGCTAGAATGGATCGTGAGTTGTAAAGCTCGCACGCGCTTAGGTGCAGTGTCCTTACGACTGAGGGCGTCAGCCACAACATTGGCTTTGCCCGGGTGATATCTGATTGCGCACTCGTAGTCACTTAGCAACTCGACCCATCGTCGTTGTCGCATATTCAGTTCTTTCTGCTTGAAGATGTGCTCGAGGCTCCTGTGGTCGGTGTAGATCGCGCACTTGGTACCATACAGGTAATGCCGCCATAACTTGAGTGCAAAAACAACAGCTCCCAGCTCTAAATCGTGCGTAGTGTAGTTCTTTTCATGAACTTTAAGTTGACGTGAGGCGTAGGCTATAACTTTGTCTCGTTGCATCAACACGCAACCAAGACCTTGAATCGATGCGTCGCAGTAAACCACAAAGTCGTCTGTGCCTTCCGGCAAGGAAAGGATAGGTGCGCTACAAAGTCTATCCTTCAGGTGCTGAAATGCCAACTCCTGTGCGTTTCCCCAGCGATAAACGACGCCCTTCTGCGTTAGTGAGGTGAGAGGCTGTGCAATCTTAGAAAAATCCTTTATGAATCTCCGGTAGTATCCCGCCAAACCCAAGAATTGGCGAATTTCCTTTGGGGTACGAGGTGCAGGCCAGTTCTTTATCGAGTCTACCTTGGATGGATCAACGTGAATCCCATCCTCGTTTACCACGTGGCCTAGGAAATGGACTTCTCGAAGCCAGAAGTCGCATTTCGAGAACTTTGCATAAAGCTGTTCTGTTCGAAGGAGTTCCAGAATAAGTCGCAGATGCTGCTCGTGTTCTTCCCGACTCTTGGAATAGATCAGGATGTCGTCGATGAAGACTATAACGAACTTGTCCAGGTAAGGCTTGCACACTCGGTTCATCAAGTCCATGAAAACCGCAGGTGCGTTTGTCATCCCAAAAGGCATGACCAAAAACTCATAGTGCCCGTATCGAGTTCGGAAAGCTGTTTTGGAGACGTCCTCTTCCCGGACTCTCAGCTGGTGATAACCCGATCTCAAATCGATCTTCGAATAGTAGCTCGATCCTTGCAGCTGGTCGAACAAGTCGTCGATACGCGGTAGAGGATAACGGTTCTTCACCGTCACCTTGTTGAGTTCTCGGTAGTCGATGCACATTCTGAAAGTACCGTCTTTCTTCTTCACAAATAACACTGGAGCTCCCCAGGGCGATGAGCTTGGACGAATAAAACCCTTATCCAGGAGCTCTTGTAGTTGCGTGGAGAGTTCTTTCAACTCTGATGGAGCTAAACGATAAGGTGCACGAGCTATGGGCGCAGCTCCAGGAGCTAATTCAATCTGAAACTCTACTTGGCGATGAGGCGGAAGACCAGGTAATTCCTCAGGAAATACCTCTGGGTAATCGCGTACAACTGGAAAATCTTCTATCTTCTTCTCTTTCTCCGTGGTGTCAGTAATATGAGCCAAAATGGCGGTATGGCCCTTTCGCAAGTACTTTTGGGCCTTAATGAGAGAAATGACGTTCTCAACAGCACTCCTCTTGTCGCCATGAATCATGAGAGGTTCACCATCGGGACCTGGAATACGGAAAACCTTCTCGTTGCAAAGGATCTCTGCTCGGTGTTGGGATAACCAATCCATCCCAATGACAACGTCGAAACTACCCAAGACAATAGGAATGAGGTCGATAGAGAAGGTCTGGTCAGCGAGAAGAAGTTTACAACCCTTGACTACGTGTGTGGCTTCTAAACTCTTACCATTTGCTAGCTCTACGGTGTGCTTGATGTTCAGAGGGGTTGGAATACGCTTAAGCATTCGACTAACTTCTAGTGACACGTAGCTAGTATCGGCACCCGAATCAAATAAAACTGAAACATAAAAGTCGTCGAGAAGGAACTTACCCGCCACAACATTGGGGTCGTTCCTTGCTTCACCTCGGCCGATCACAAACATTCGCCCCCTGGCGCCATTGTTGTTGTTGTTCCCATTGTTACCATTCCCCTGATTGTTGTTATTGTTGTTGTTGTTGTTCTGGTTCCTGTTCAGTTGGGGACAATCTCTCTTGAAGTGGCCCTCAGCTCCACACTGAAAGCACCCTTTGTTATCACCCTGTTGCTGTTGCTGGCGCTGGTTCTGTTGAGCTTGCTGACGATTCTGATTGGCGGGGTATAAGCTCCTGCAATCCTTTGCAGCATGACCAGGCTTGTTGCACCTGTGACAGTTGCCCCTGGTGCATGGTCCGCTGTGGTGCAGGCTGCAGCGATTGCATTTGGGATGATTTCCTTTGTATCCACCACCAGACGATTGCTGATTAGGGCTCTTGTAGTCCTCAGTCTTTCTCTGCTGAGACTGGGACTGAACAGAAGTCGAACCCTTACTTGAAGTTCCATCCCACTTCCGTTTGTTGTCACTAGAGGTACCAGTAGTAGTTGCAGCGCCAATGCGTTTTGGTAACTTGTTCTGCTCCACCGCTTGATCCGTGAGACGGTGAGCCAACTGAACGGTTTGCTGGTAGGTAGCGAGGTTCGCTGAAGTCACATGACTTTGGATTTCCGGCACTAAGCCCTGAAGAAACAGTTCGATGCGTTTGATGGGAGGATCCACCATAGTAGGGCACAGAATTGCCAGTTCGTTCGACCTTTTCACATAAGCTTCAATTTCGGACCCCGTCATTTTGAGGTTGAAGAATTCCACCTCGAGTTTGTGAATCTCATCACGACTGCAGTATTCCTCTTTGATCATTTCCTTGAAAGTTTCCCATGGGGTGGCGTTGGCAGCAACCAACCCTAGCATCTGAACTTGAGCGTTCCACCACGTGAGGGCTAAACCCTCGAGAGTACCAGTAGCGTACTTCACCCTGCGCGCCTCAGGGCATTCACACATTTCGAAGACAGATTCTAGTTTCTCAAACCAGTGTAGGAGACCTACTGCTCCTTCAGTGCCGCTAAAAGTAGTTGGTCGGCAGTCCATGAAAGTCTTAAAAGTGCACACGGGTGGCTGAACATGCTGACCTATCGTAGGTGAAAGAAAAGACAGAGTTTAACACAAAGGTTGGTTCACGAGAGTAGGATCCTAAAGATCCTAGAATGAGTTCGGACTGCAGGATATACCTCCTGCGTGTGCAGCTGCAAGTGCTGCGGCAACTCGTTCGTTGATCAAAGCCGTCAACTGGGCTTGTGTCATGTTAACGCGTCCAGACATGATCTTCACATCAAGGAGAACGTGAGTGAGAGGGGTTCGACGATAGAATAGAGTAAACGCGCACGTGTTCAAGCAACAGTAGTTATACTACCCAAGCATACCATAAGCAATGTACTATGTAACTAACAAGTAGGTAATATACAGACCATATCACCTAGAATGTCGAGTCTTGCATGTGGAGTGAAGCATCGTTGTGGACCGTTGAGCACTGTACAGGTTATAGTCTGGTTTTAACAAAAACGTTTCCCCCTTTTTATTAAAACCAAGTTCTCTATAACCAATGGCTCTGATACCAATCTGTCACACCCCCAAAATCCACCTGCGGAGTACTACCGCTTGGAGGCGTGACTGACCAGGATCCAGCCACCAATCATATTGAACAAGCATATGAATAGTTATAAAAATCCACCCAATACAATTGGTGTTCAAACAAAACATAGTTAAGTTGCAAGCGGAAGCATAAGTCTTAAATCAAAACATAAGTTTAATTGTTTCATAGTTTAACATGGCACACAGTTGTCCATGTCCCACAACGATCCTCCTCCATGCAAGTTCCAGCTTAAGAACCTAAGGACCTGCAAAGCATGTAGTAACGAGTCAACAACAAGTTGAGTGAGTTCACGGTTGGGTGTTCGTTTTAAGTTGTTTCGAAAACAGTTTCCTTTAGCTGGCATTCTGCCGTGGGGGTTACCCCATAGTTAAAACGTGACTTGTTTATTCCCGGTTACTCTGGCAATCCTGCCGTGGGGGCTACCCCGTGTTAGTTATCTGGCATTTCGGCCGTGGGGGCTACCCCATGTATACACTAGACTCGTTACCATATCGACTGCTGACTGTAGTCATGTTTAAGTGCCCTGAAACTGTCAATGTCTATCATCATTGACGTGCCCCAGATCCATTAGTTCACGCCCGTCCTCTGCGGCACGGTGTGAGGTTTGTCAGACCTAAATAGCGCTATCTAACTAATGACCCGCTCGCCATTGGCCCGACGATTAAGTCGATATAAAAATGAGGGACTTCGTGATAGAGTTTTGGTCTAGTACGAGTTATCTGTCCGTGAGGACGAGGAATTACATTCCTGAACCTTTACTGTCCTACCCAAGGAGGACGAGGAACCCAGTTCCTTAACCCCAATTCCCGACCCCTGGGAATCCCATGCTTTGTAGAGGGTGTGAACTCACCTTGGTTTGCTCGGTAGAAAACACAGAAAAGTCAAACAAGCAACGTTGAGGCTACTCACGTCCTATCATAGTTGTATCGTACAATCAGGTTCGTATTCAAGTAGTGCACGTATGTTTCTAGCATAATGTACTCAAGTAACGTTCATGGCATACATGTTTAATCATGGCAGATTCACGTTCAACAGTAACACATAAGGTCTGTGCATTGGGCCCAAGAATCCGGCCCAAACAGTTAAGTCCGAAACAAGGTGAAAGCCCAAACAGTGTGTATAGTCTTGAGTCGCAACCAGACGTTTGCGACTCGCAACCGGAGTCGCAATCGTAGTTTCGGTTCGTGCTGGTTTGGTTACGAGTCGCAACCGGACTCGCAACGGTGGTTTCGAGTCACAAGGTTTGGGGCTTGATCAAGTGTGGTTTCGAGTCGCAACCAGGTGTTTGCGACTCGCAACTGATGCCGCAACCGGGAGATTACGACTCATCATGCCTGGTTTCGAGTCGCAACTGGCGGTTTCGAGTGGACAACTACTGATTCGGAACAGTGTACTATTCTGATTTCATGTAACAGTTTGTACTATCCAACCAAATTCCTTAAACATGTTCCTTGTCTAGCAATTTACTAAAAATGGATCAAACAAATCAGGATTCAAATATTCAACCATGTTCTTATGATATTCAACAAGTTCTTCATGTTCATCAAGTATTCAAAACACATTCAACACATATTCGGATATTCATATCTTCATTCAACATTTGTTCATAAGTTCTTGCATTTTCGGACAAGCATCATCAATCCTAAACTAGACAACAAGCTTATCTTGTAACAAAACATTTTGATTTGTAACCTAAGAGCATGCAATCCGTCTTCATAACATGAACAACAATCAAGCATTCCAACAACAAATCCGAAATGTATAACAAGAATCATTAACCACAAGTATCATGAATACTAACTTAACATCAATGTGTACTATCAAACATGCTCAACTGATTATCATACATCATTATCACTCAAAACACAATACACATTCGGTTCACAAACATTATCAAGCATACACCACACTAGTTAAGTTCTATCATTCATACCCTTATTAAACAACAACAAACATCATGAATTCACTAACAACATCATAAACACTAACCGGTTGTGAGGTGGTGAAAGATGAAGCTTTGTTTGGTGTGAACAAGCAAGTCCGAGAATCCCTTTGGTGGTCGGTTGGTTGGATCCGAGAAGAAGGAGGAGAGGTGATGTTTAGTGTTTAGGGTTTTAGTGTGAGAGAGTGGAGAGTGTGTGTGCTAGGGGAGCATGAGTGTTGTCCAAAATGGTGAACATGGGTAGCTACTAAGGCTATATACCCGCCCCAAGTTGTGCACCCTAATGGGTCTTGAATGGGCTAAGAGGTGTGTGTGGCCCAACCGGCCCACATGTTGCATCCTTCACTCGAGACCACATGGTCTCGAGTCGGGTTCTCGGTTCTCGGTTCATATACATATCCGCATACATACACACAAGTATACATATAACATAACACATAATCATATAAGTTCACATATATCGTTCATTAAATCATCGAATCAGTTAGTCACTCAACGTTCAAGCACACAACGAAAGGTTCTAAATTTCGAGTTGTCACATCATCCCCAAGTTGAAAGAAATTTCGTCCCGAAATTTGGTAGGCACTCACTGAGGAAGCTAGTTAAGTTGTATGGTTTCCCTGGTTTTCCTGGGGTGTCACATTATTGGTATAGTAACTATATAATCCTTTATGCTGTAGAATCTAATCTAATTTAATACACATAAATTAATAGATACATGACCATTTAGATGTTTCTTAGGGGCTGTTTGGCAACATCTGAACCAATAAGTGCTGAATGAATAAGAGGTCTGAATGTGTAAGAGGCTCTGAATCAATAAGTGGTAAACCAGTAAACTTATGTTTGGTTGCACCTCTGAATAACGGTGTAAAATGAAATTTTTACCCTAATAGAACGTTTTCATTTCTTT
The DNA here is from genome assembly GCA_030545235.1 of Helianthus tuberosus. Lineage (NCBI taxonomy): Eukaryota > Viridiplantae > Streptophyta > Magnoliopsida > Asterales > Asteraceae > Helianthus > Helianthus tuberosus. Next base: position 162,364,587 of record CM060365.1, read on the forward strand.
CCAACCCTCATTTTTTGAATCAGTTCACAAACACCGCCCATTCCCAAATCGGCAAATCCCATCATCAGTTCAGCCTCTCACACACCGCCGATTCACCACTCACCAGGATCCTTCAAGCTCGCCGTTCGATTTGGTATGTCTAATCTTATTCATGAAACCCCTTCACAATCGAACCAGACAACTTCAAAATCAAACAACAGTGTTGGAAGAAATAGTACCTTAATCGATTTTGGAGAGGTCTCGGATGAGGAGCTTCGACGGTGGAAGAAGATGGCGGCGCTGTAGAGGTCTGGAGTGGAGTTGGTCGACGGTGGAAGAAGATGATGGGAAGAAGTGTGGCTGTAGAAGAAGGTCTGGAGTGGAGTTCTGGAGGGGAAGAAGGTCTGGAGTGGAGTTGATCTGAATGGTGGAATATGTTGTTAGGGCAAAAGGGTATACATGTAATACGTTCCATTCAGATCTCAACAATATCTGAACCATTCAGATCTGAATGGTTTCATTAAGAGGTGCATATTTCGTGAAACAAACACCTTAACCTCTGACCGATTCAGAGGTTGCCTCTTAATGGGGCCATTCAGACCTAAACAAACAGCCCCTTAGTTAAAAGAGCACACAAAAATATGCACAAATAATATATGTAAATATTAAATCATGGTGAAAAGTATACATACAGACTAAATTTAGAAAGTCATAGATAAATTAACCAATGAAGTTAATAGATTATTTTTATAGAAAGTTAATAGATTATACCTTTTTTCACTATAAAAATTAGAGGGTATGATAACTTAGGCATTGGATATGGATAATTAAAAGAAGAGTAAATTACAAGTTTTGTCCTTTATGTTTACATCAAATTTCAGGCGTTGTCCTTTTGGTCAAAAGTTTACAGGCAGTGTCCTTTACCTTTCAAAATCTTGCACGTTTTGTCCTTTAGGCCAAACCTAGTTAGATTTTTTGGTTAAATCTAGTCATGTGCAAGGCACATGAGGTTACTATTGTAATTTCACCTCTCAAGGGGCTATTGTGTAAGATAAGTTATATCAAGGGGCTATTATGTAAAAATAGAAAATATATTAAAGAGTAAATCTGTGCACATTCTCTCTCTCTTAACTTTCTCTCCCTCTTTCTTCTCTCTCTAACACAAGCTCTCTGTCTAAAGGATGCGATGGTGATGATGGGTGGCGGTGGTGGGAGGTGTACGGTGGTGGGTGCGATGTTGATGATGGGTGGTGGTGGTGGGAGGTGTACGGTGGTGGGTTTTGGATGGTGAAGGTGGATGTGGTGGTGGGTTTTGGATGGTAAAGGTGGATGTGATGGTGGGTTGTGGTCTGTGGATGCTGAAGATGGGTTGTGGATGGTGAAGGTGTGCTTGCGGTGGTGGAGGTGGTTTTAGGGGCGGTTGCAGGTGGTGGCAGCCGGAGTGGTGGTGGCTTCAGGGGCGAACCTAAGTTATGAGCTGGGTGGGCGGGCGCACCCCTTGAAAAAAAAAATTTAGTGTAACTTTTAAGCATGAAATCCCGATTGCACCCCTTAAAAATTTGTTATCGCACCCCTTGAAATCTTCCTGAAGGTGCATATGTGAAGCAAAAAAAAAAAGATTAAAAGGTGTTCACAGGAAAAAAAAAAAAAAAGGTATTTGCAGAGAGAAGAGCTACAAGACAAACTAAAACGAAGAAGACAATAGAAGAAGGTTAGGAGGACCCACTCTCTTATATTTTAATTTGATTATATTTTTGTTTAGCATTCGAGAGGGAGTGTCGTTAAATAAAATATTCCACCTATGGAATGTTGATCCACTGACAAAGGCAAAACTTTTAAACATCTGAGTTTAGGAGGGGGAGATATTGGATTCAAATCCCACAGACAACATGAATTAAAAGAAATTTGCCGTTAAAAAAAGTAATCGGGAGGAAACGAAGTGGAAATACATAACGAAAAATCTTTGTTAACATAAAAGTAAAAAAATTGTTGTGCCCTGTTAAGAAACGTTATTACAAGTACTAAAATGAAGTTTTACAATAATTTAAAGACATGTTACCTTAAATTTCAATTAATATATTGAGTTGTATTTTTTTTGAACAGCAAACGAATTGTATTATATAGTTTTATTTATTTATTGTTAACGTGGGTTAGAAATTAAGAACATTGAATATTTGAATACATATGAGTTATGGTTGAGTCCAATTACCAATGTGATTATGTGAAATCCATGTTAAATACTTAAATTGTGAGTGAATATGTGATAATGTGACATTGAGATATGTTATTAAGTTATTGAGTTGAGTGAGAATCATAGAATTTCTGCCCCCGGCCCGACCCGAACTGTAAAAACATTTATTATATAGCAATAGCGAACGACTCTTACAGAATTTACGCCCCGACCCGAACCGAACCGAATTTTTTATTTATATATCTAGGCGGCCTAAAATTTTTAAAAATATTCCGCACCCCCATGGAAAAATTCCTGGGTCCGCCACTGGTGGATGGTGACCGATGATGCTATGATTGAAGGTAAAAAATCTTTTGTGAATTTGGGATTTAGTGATGATTCATTTTAATTTGGGGGTTTGGGTAAAGTTTGAATTTTGGGATTTAATTAAAGATTCTGATGATGATTGTGGTGGATTCTAATTGTTTTTTTTTTTTTGACATTTGTTGTTTGGTTTTGAATTTTGAACATTAGAGAGCTACCCAGAAGTTATACATCAAAAGTCATAGAAGGTGGGGAAAGTATGTACTGATTTATGTGGAAAATGAGTTTTAATCAGGTGGTTAAAGAAGGGTTTGTGGTGAATTCTTATCTGGAGTAATGGGTTTTAATTTAGTTTTTGATAAAGGGTCTGTGGTGAAGCGAATCAAGATAGTTTTTGCATTCATACCCCGTTTGGGACGAATGGTGGTAGTGGTGGCGGTGAAGGGTGGTGGTGGTGGTGGTAGAGGTGGAGGATGTTGCTAATTTCAGAAATAAATATATATATATATGGTTATAAAAATAATATTTTAAATTATTTTGTTTTATTTTTACATAATAGCCCCTTGATATAACTTATCTTACACAATAGCCCCTTAAGAGGTGAAATTACAATAGTACCCTCATGTGCATTGCACATGACTAGATTTAACCAAAAAATCTAACTAGGTTTGGCCTAAAAGACAAAACGTGCAAGATTTTGAAAGGTAAAGGACACCGCCTGTAAACTTTTGGCCAAAAGGACAGCGCCTGAAATTTGATATAAACATAAAAGACAAAACTTGTAATTTACTCTTAAAAAAATCTTCGTGCATTTTTAATTTAGTTATCTAAGGGATAAAGTATATCCAATTACAACTTGCATTATCTTAAAGTTCGTATTCAGGTAGCTTCAATGATTGACACGTGTTCCCCATGAGTTCTTTTATTATATAGTATAGATTAGGAGCTTATTTCTTAGTTTATTTCGGGTCTTTGCTTGTTATCTCTGCATGTGTGTCTATATGATGTGTATCTATCCCTTTTATACATTTCACCAATTTCCTTTTTTTGTTACCTCATCTAGGTTATTTTTAGAACTTCATTTTTCAGGGCTAGGTCGAGTTTTTTTAGTACCCATGTATGTTCTAATTGGATATTTATGCATGTATATGTCGGAGTTGGTGGTCTCATTGGAAGCAGCCTCTATATTCCTTGAGGTCGAGGTTAGGATTGTCTACATCTCACCCTCCGAGACCCTATCAATAGGTAGGCCATGGGTGGATTCTATTGGGCATTTACTTCTTGTTGTGTATCTATTTGGCCCACTATAGATAAACCATAACCATATTGACTGATTAATAGGTAACTAGATCAAGTATGCAACCTTTAATAACTAGATAAGCAAAGACTAACCAACATGTAATTCAGTGCACAGTTTTGGACCAATAATATACAGACCAGCAGATTTTGCTCGGGAAATTTCAGCAAAGTCAGCCGGAGGCAGAATAGGAGGCTGATCTGGTAACGGTCTACCGGATGAGCAAATTTGGAGCTGATGGAGAAGCACGAACACCTAAGTTTAAAAAAAAGAAAAAAATCATGCTTTTCACTAGAGTGCATACATAATACAGACATGCATTAAGGATTGGATTTGGGGATACCTTTACACGCTCGTACATTGTTTCACCAGCATCGAAAGAAGATTTCTTTGTTCGGAAGAGTATGGACTTAGGTTCCTTTCGAGGGGAGGAAGCCTCAATTGCTACAAATAAGAACAAAAACGAATTTATGAGATATGAATAAAAAACATAATAGAAGTTAATATATTTCTTATAGACATCAAAAGTACCTCTTTTGCATTTTCTCCACTCATCACACAACACTTGTATGAGTAGATCGGGACAGGATCCTCTTTGTTCTTCAACAAGTTGGTTGCAGCGCTTAGTAAAGGAATCCTGTAAGGAAGAATTTAATGTCAGTTGAGAGAAAACACTTGTAAAATAAACCATGTAGGATCTCAGATTCATGTCCAATTCTCTTCAGACATACTATTTCTCGATCTAAATCAAACTAAACTACAATTTTAACGGATATTATAAATATAATTCATGACAAAAAATATTGGAGTTACCTTGAGGGATTGAAGATGGTGAGTGTTAAACTCAGTCTCACAATACGGAAGCAATTGCCTCAAAAGCCAACCTCCATCCCATAAAGCATCTGCTGATATGCTTGTTCGGCAACAAAGACCAATCAACGCATCAAGTACCTTAAACCAAGAATATGCAAATTGTCAGAATAATTTTAGTAGAGAAGGCAATTTCAACCCATTTACTTATGAAGTGTCTGTTTCAGTTGTGTTTAAATTTAAACAGGCCAAACAAAAACAAAACTTTTGAATCATTTGCTTCAACTGTGAGATATATGGGTCCAATTTCATTGATATCGAAGTGGCAAGTTCGACTCATTTACATAAGAATGGGTTGAGTTTTACTCTGTTTCACCTCCAACGGGTCAATGGACTAAGTTATCAAGTTAAAGAAAAAAGGAAAGGGGTCAAATGGGTAGAACAGGTTGAAAGTCATCCATAGCTATCCAAATGCATACGAACTTCCTAAATTGCTTCACTAAAACTTACATTTGTAATAATATAGTTTTTATATTCATATATTGCATGTTGAGTTTTTAATAAAATTGCATAATAAAAAGATGATTGCGTGTCGTGAGCACGCCTAGGCGCAAAGCTCAGACAACTGGAAGTTTTTTTACATTAAACATTATGTTAAAGCAACCAAGGATTTGAGAGAGCAAGAAAACTTGCAAACAGTTGACAGCATGCTAACAAAACATATCAAGAGTAGGGAATTGAAAAGTACTAGACGTCTATGTACCGGTGGGCTTTCCGCAACTTCCTGGTATGAACACGACACTTCATATTGGTCCTGTTAATAACATTGGAAGTGTCAAAAGGATCCCAGGTTGCAAAAGATGTCACTTTACATATATAAGATCATCCATGAGATAATACGTTATATCTAGGAAGTGATTAGTAGTGTGTATTAAAAAACTGACAAAAATCTCAATACCCTTCATTTCTTAGAGCATTCCCATTGGAATCTCCATCTCCATTTCCAAAAATCACCTTTCTCTAAATTTATGTCTAAAATTGTTTAACCTTCCACATCCCATTCTCCATCTCTATAGTATTATTTTTTATAATTTCTCTCTTTCTTCCATGCTTGAGGTACAAACCGAAATGCTTGAGCTATAATCTTTAGATTTTGAAGATGTGAATAGTGAATCTCTATACATAGAGATTCATTGTAGCAAATCTTTATAGTTTGGAGATGGAGATGGAGAAGAAAAATAAGAGAATCTCTAAAATTTGGAGATAAAGGAGATGAAGACTACAATGTGAGTGCTCTCATAAGAATTTAATTACCAAATAGCATTTATCACAATGAAGGTTAACGAGGGGTATTACACAATATACCTTTAATCTTTGTAGGTAAATATTGAGCTCAACCTCATTTGATGAGCAGTTTTCTGAAGCAAAAAGTTGTTCTTCACCGGTGTCCTCGCCGATCAAGGCTTTCTGCAATCACAAAATATATAAGGCATTGCGTTTCAACTAATCAAAAAACAAGTCTATAGTACTCCTTTTATCTAAATGCCCAATTCCAGAAAGAGAAACAAATATTAAGTAAATAAGATCTGAATCAATTTAATGGGTCTGAAATGATCCAAAGAAGATATTGTACTACATCATATCTAGAGATATACCAACTAGATTACAACAAAGACATGCTTACATGAACGATTGAACCTTTATTATATGGTAATGTAATTATGTAGTTGCAATTCTACTAAAGACAAGGGTGTAGACTGTGGCAAAATAAAGTTTCATTACAAACACATTAAGTATAGGTGGTAATTTTAGCCTATGAACACACGGAGTCTGATTATATTCATCTATATCATGCAAGACAGGTAGAATAAAAAATATATCTTAGAAGAACACGAGCTAAATGTGCAGAACAGGTCAAACAGGTTGCGTGTCAACCAATGTATAAATTAAATGCATAAAAACCTCCTACATTAGTGTGTATGAAAAAAGAGATCATATATGAAATGATGTGATTTTTTTAATCATATTCGACACACTAATTAAATTAGACAAAATGTCTTAGGTAGTAACAAAATTACCCATTTTGACCCGTTACCAAACACGACTGACAAACACATTTTTCGACCTCTATTATAAAACATAAAAAGTAAAAAAAAATATAAAGTGATCAAAAAATTATCTATCTATCAAAACAAAATAAAAAGAGTGTGAAAAATTTAAGTAAAAAGTCAGCAGGACAGACCAGCAAGAGTTTCTTATGTTGTTTACGTCTTGGAAGGATTCCAAGAGCATCTAACATTGATTCATCAAGCTCTGAAATTTCAAAAAAAGAAAAAAAAAATGATGAGAATATATCTAATCATGAAGCAGGTGACAGTATGAATTATGAATAGCATACAACCTTTAGTTTGTAAGAGTGTGGTCAATACACTCAAAGAACCAACCACTTGCATATCATCTCCACTTGTGATGTAAGAAATCAAAGCATCCCTATACAAAATAAGAAAATAGATTAGTGTCTTTTAATCTCCAAAAACATTTTACAAAGTAGTAAAAATCGTAACAAGAGAGAAATGATGTTCAGTTTTTAAATAGTTGTACAGAAAACCTGAAGGGTGCTGCCGCGAGAAATCATTAAGTGATGTTCAATAGTAAATACCTTAAAACTGAAGCAGAATGCCAGCAATTATGTTGAATGCCATTAGACTCAAGATTTCCACCTGGCTTCTCATCATCTACATGGCTCTCCTTATCATGGTCTGCCATGAGACCATCGAGGCGTTTAGCCTCAATATTTGGCCCAAATGACTCAACAGAACAAATTAGGGCGGCTGCAACGGTATTCGCCAGATCTTTAATCTTAAGGATCCGCAGTATGTAACACAGCAAACAAAGAGAGGTGACTGAACTCAACTTCTTTCCCTGAAATTAAAAGATTCTTGTAAAGTGGCAGAAGTAGTATGAAAATAATAAACATATGATGAGAGGAAATTCATACAATCATACATCAGAAACTTCAATTCTTAATGAAGGAAGAAGCATTGGAAAAATGAGAAGTTTCAACATGCTGTCTGTAATTAATGTCCCAACATCTGGAATCCCGGCAGATACAACATCACTAAGATAGTATAGATTGTCTTCGATTTCATCCACTGCAGAGACTATTTTAGACGTTGATTCTGGACTCTGGCTTCTGCGTCAAGAACGGTTTTAGGCTTTTAGCAACTACATTAGGACTCTTTATTAAAAAATATCAAACTAATACTAATTTAAGACAAACGATACACACTCTGTGGTAGGTGATATCAATCCATTTAAGCTAATGCAGCGCTCTCTAAAAAATATAACCAAGTCCAAAAAGTACTTGTCATGAGGGGTGTTGGCGATGTATTTATTAACATGTATGTCTCCCACTGCAAAAGAACAAACACGAGTATTAGTTGCACTGTAGAACATCACCAAGAGTAATTTGGCGAAGCTATTAAAAAGAAGTAACTACTAACTAACCATGATAGATATTTAGTGTCAATGCACGAACTGCAGCACGAATCATATCGTCTTCATGAAAAGCAAAACGAATTGCCTCGACATAAAGTGGAAAGGAAACTATTTCCTCCTACATACACACAAGAGATGAAAATACATATTGAAACAGAAATACAGCAAGATGTAGATATAACATACACAATTGTCTATATATAGATAATGAAACAGAGAGAGAGAGAGAGAGAGAGAGAGAGAGAGAGAGAGAGAGGGTAAAATCACAGGAACAAACTAACCTTTTCAGTCTTAACAAGCAAAGATATGGTATTCTTGTTTAACTTCCCACTGATTGCTCTTCAAAGATGGAAATTCAAATCGGTCAGAAACAGAAGAAAACAAAAAGATAAAACTCAACAGCTGAAGCAATTGATAATCAGAAAAGATAATTTCTTAAAACCAATACACGGGCTGAAAAATAGCAAACCTTAGGAAGGATACGTAGTATGACAAAAGCTCTTCATCCCGAAAGTCAAAAGGATAAGTTATAAGGAAGTTTATAAGTTCATTACTCAACAGATAATCTGCAAATTTAGCAAAAGATATTAATGTCGGAATATAAAAGCAAATAAACGACTTCAAAAAAACAAATCTTCATTTATATATTCATCTTACATATTGAGTGATCACTTTTCAGGTTCTGAATCATAATGCTCATTGTTTGCAACAATTGAACTGAAACAATCTTACTGATCTTCAGTATACGTACAAATTCCCCCATGACCTTTTTCTCCATAAAAAACCTGTTAAATAGGCATCATCAAACAGATAACTTGTTTAATATGTACAAACACACACACGTGCCTGTGGGAACGTACAACACAATTGTGAAAAGTACAAATAAAGTAGAGATAGCAAGAACCGCACTCAAAGAAGTTTAAGTCATGCTGGTCGCCATATGTTATCAGCTCTGCAATTGATCTCAGTGGGTTGATCACAAAATCCTATTGCAGGATAAACAAATTTAAGGTCACTGAAATCATTGTAAATGTATATTGCCGTTTTATGCGGTCAAAAAAATATAAAAATTGTGGATCATGTCAATATGGATCTTTTACCTTGTTAACATCATTAATAACTTGAACTTTCATCAGCTGGTCGATTGAATTGCTGCAAACAGAACAAAATCATACTTTCACAATAGCGTACCGAATAATTACATGTATTTTATATCACAGGAACAAGCCTATGTGCAAGACAACCATGCAAGTACACATAAGTAGTTACTGCAGAATACATAATGCTTATGATGCTACAAATTAAGATAAAATATCAGTGTCATATCTATGCCGGTGCCGAAGTATAAATATAGGATTCAGGGTGCCCCCATTTGATATACTTCGTGTAGATATACTTCGACAAAAAGATATCTTATTTGCATACCAACACTCCAATACCTAGGGTTGGATGTTTATTTGTACTTCTCTCCAGTTCTCCCCATTCCCCGCTATTCTACTTTTTTCTCATTCATAGTTTCATTCGCACCCATCTGTTTCGGGCAAAGTGACCAAACACGAGAAAGCATGCCCTGACAACTAGCACGCGTTTATCCCATTTGCTTTTGATACTTTTGGTTTCCTGGCACTAGAGGCTGTGGACCTACTTAGTCGAGTTAAAAGGGTCATGCATAGTAATGTTATGACCCCGAGATCTATGGACCTAGTTTTTAAAAGACTTAGTTTCGCTATTCAAAAAGGGGTAGCGGAGCAGCTTGTTATTCGTTTAGCATTTATCTCGATGTAAATTCATAATTGTTATGCATAGGTTATAAACTTATACCCATGGATGCATTTGCTGCACTGCAATTTTTGTATAATGTATTCAACTATCAACCTGTAAACATCATATCCTATACAACAATACTCTAAATTGTCATAATCTTTTCGTCTTCCTTTACAAATTTGCCCTAAAACAAATCCCCAAACCCTAACTGACTCAACTAAACCCGTAATAACATTCAATCTAAACCAAGATCGAAAGAAACAAACAATTACCTGAGTTCATCGAACGTGAATCGATCTCTAGGTCTCCAGAACGAGGAGAACCACATGTTTCTCCGATTAATCCAACTTTTTACGAGTTGAAATCAAGATTACGATGATAATCTGGATATCGAGTTTCACCACAAAATCTCACACCGATAGAAGTTGACTAGTTCGAACACTTTTATTATGGTGAATAGGAAAACGAGATTTAGAGATTAGAAATCGGATAACAAATATCGTAAAACCCTACTTATAGTCACGTTAAACTTGCCATGCAAGGCATATGACTCTTGATCAAATACTTAAACAAGGTTTATAAAATTTATATTTGAATTTAAACTAGAATTTTGACCCGTGCCGCGCGTTGCGGCGGCACTGTCACGTTTGTGACTTTGTTACACGCATAACGATGATGACATTAGTGTGCGCGCATTAACGTGTGGTGCGCACGTGTGACATTATACGTTATTACTTTCTTACAGACTTTATGTTCACGACATTAACATCATTGTACATATATAATAATGAATATGTCTAAGATTTTGCGGCGTAAAGTCGTAAAAGTAATTTAGATATTAACGTAGTTAGGCATAGAAAAAAAAAGTGATAATACGTCGCTCGTTGCGGTATAAAGTCGTAAAAGTAATTTAAGCAGAAGGAGGTGTCAAATTATTAAGGCATCGTATTTTTTTTTTTTACTTTGTTACACACGTTACGTTCGTGACGTTAACGTCATTATACATAAATAAAAAAGAGTGTCTCAGACGTTGCAATGTAAAGTCGTATAAGTAATTTAGACAGTGATGTAAAGTCATAGAAGTAAGAATGTGTTAAGTTATTAAATAGAAAAGATTGGAGGGTTAAAGTTATCAATTACCAAAATTTAGAAGAGACTATCTAAGAGCATTCACATTGGTTTCCTTTTCCTTATCCTTATAATTACACTAAACACACTACTTTGTCTCTCTCCTTTTCTGTTAAATAATATTTTTTATACCTTTTTTTATACCTTTATCATTACATTTTCTCTCTCCTTCACTCACAACCACTTTCAAAAATATTAAAAAATTTATAAGAGATGAACAGTGTTCCCATATATTTACAGATGAACAGTAACATTTTCTCTCTCCTCACTCACAACCGTTAAAACCATTTCTTATAATATACCAAACCCACTCACACAAATATACCAAATCCATTGTGAATGCTCTTAACTTATCTAAAGATAAGGACTAATAAAGTTTCATATCAAAAGTTTAAAGTTTAATGCTGTGAATAAAAAACAGTTGATCCATTACATAGGCTATGGCCTCTATTTTTAAAATTATATATAATATAATATAATTAACATTATTGTTTCACAAAGAAATTTCAAAGGTAAATTTATATTCATTAGTGTATTTATGTAGTGGAATTTTGTTACTATTAGGGTGTGGCATTAGAAATACAAACTTACCGTTTATACTCAGTAGTCAGTATTTATATAGTGGATTTTTCTCCATTAAGAAAAATAAAAAATAAAAAGTAGCTTTAAATGAAATTTTAATTACTTACAGCCGTCTGTAATAGATCAATATATTATCACTGCCACTTGTCTCAAGAATGCCACTTGAATTTGCAACCCCAAAAATAAGAGCTTGGACCAATCAAACAAAAACACCTAGACCAAACCATTACACAAAGACAATTGGTCGGTGGCATACCACCGACCTTTTGTTTTAAGATTATATAAATTTAAACAAACTAATAAACCAAATTTAAACAAATTATTACTTTGACACCTTGGTTTTATGATGTTATCCAAACCACCCCTTCAAGACCATTTGTACGTATCTTTGCTACCCTCAACTTTTGTTGGTTTCAAATTGTGTCGGTATTGCTATTACTTTCACACTCTCTCTTAATACTTGCTCTGTTTATATTTAAACTTGATCGGAACTTCGACAACTTGTGTTTGAGCAGTCAATTAGTCAGGTCGTTCATGAGAATTCAGGCCCTGTGCGAGATGAAAAAAATGGGGCCATTATTGTCATTTTATTTTTTTCTGGTTAATTTATGATATTATTGCTTTATTGTGCTAATGAGTTTAGTTTAGTAATTTGTTTGAATTGATAAAAAGGGGTTAAAATGTTTAATGGCTGAAGAAACACAGAATCACCGCCGGGATGATTGGACCGCTTTCTCTGAGAGGGTGAAGAATCGCACCTTGTTCTTCCTCTTGAACCTAGATCTGCAATGGAGAAGAGAAGAAAGTGGAGCTGTAGAGATGACCGGTAGGGGAAAGAATCCCCTGTTTCCAGTAACCAAAGTGTGGCGGCTCCATATCTTCTACCCTAATAATGAGGTGAACACCTCTTTATATAGGAGATATGGGCCTCCCCTAACCTCAATGGGCCCAGTTAGGGGTTATCTCTACAAGCTCCCAGCCCAAAGTAGCGTAAACTACATCGCGTTGGGCCTCGCAGTAGGGTTAGTAAGCAACAATAATAAATAATTAAAATAAAAGCGATAAGTAACGGATATGTCCGGTCGTTCGGGTTGGGTCTAATACCATACCCCATCAAGTCCCCCAGTCTAGTGCAGCTCCCGCGTGCAAGCGTGGGAGGAGTACTAGACTTGTTAGGAGTGCTCAGAAGTAAAGATTGGGTTTTAGACTTACTTGCCGCCTGGGTGCGGGAAAGTTGCTGGCCACGCTTGTTGCGTCTGTCTTTAGCTGTGAGTAGAGATAATGGAGCAGTGAATATCCCACGATTGTTCATCGTGGAAATTGGTTGGGCAAACTTGGCACACGCTGATTGGTTGTAGTCAGTTGCCATTTGTACTGGCACATTACCACGAACTTGTCAAGGTTGCGCGTACACGGTTAGGTCTCGTGCATGAGTCTTGGAATAGGCTGAGTTTTGGCGGTTGAGTGTGGTTAGGGCCCAACGCGTGTATGACTTATGCAACATTTGGGACCGTACCCTTCAGGTCCCCCCCAGTCCCGTGTTGCTCCCATGCGCGAAAGGCAAGTGGGTGGAATTCTGGACTAGATGAGTGTCTTCCCTTCAGATGATTTTTGAGTGTGGCCCAGCTTTAGCAGTGCGCACACAGTCGTGTGGCTACTCTAAAATATTCACATGTTGGTGACTTCGCATGGTGCGCGTGTCTTAGGCCATGAAGCATACATATATATATATAGTGTTTGAATCTGTCTAAATTGCTGTCTACAATATTTGCACGTGTTAATCCACTTTGTGCAGGTTATCGCGAATGAGAATTGGCATAAAGTTGCGTCAGGATAATGAAGTGGAAACCCAAGCCTGCGCTGATCCTCCGGTGTGCCACAACAACAATGTGGCGTGAAGCAAGGAGATGTGGCTTGTCTTGAAGATTGTAGGTATAAGCGAAACTTTGTTTTAGCCAATGTGTTTTTGCGTATACCCAAAGTGGTGCGTGCATTTGTAGCACAGTTTATGTCACACCCCCAAAATCCACAAGTGTATACCAAAAGTGGGGGCTACCCCATGTTTATACTACTAGACTCGTTACCATATCGACAACTGACTGGAGTCATGTTTATGTGCCCTGCGTCGATGTCTATCATCATCGACGTGCCCAGATCCATTAGTCCACTCCCGTCCTCTGCGGCACGGTGTGAGGCTTGTCAAACCTAATAGCGCTATTTAACTAAAGACCCGCTTGCCATTGGCCCGGTGATTAAGTCGATATAAAAATGAGGGACTTCATGATAGAGTTTCGTCTAGTAAGCTTAAGACTGTCCCAAGAGGACGAGGAATTTATATTCCTTAACCCATGCTGTCCTACCCAAGAAGGACGAGGAATCCATATTCCTTAACCCATTCCCAACCCACCGGGAATTACCCTGCTTTGTAGAAAATGTGAACTCACCTTAGGTTAGCTCGGCAGATACACAGAAAGGTCAAATCGAGCTGCTAGTGGTCAACCACGTCCTAACATGGTTACCATACAAGTCAGGTCTAGGTTCAAGTAGTGCACATAGGTTTACACATAACTAACAGGTTACAACACGTAATGATCATGGCAAACATATTCAACACGTTAACAGTCAAGTACATATCATATCCGAACTTGTGCGACTCAAATGATTGGGCTCGCACAAGTTTAATGGCCCAACAGCCTTGTGCGATTCACTAATTGAAGCCCAACAATATTAGGCCCAACCTATTGTGCATCCAGCACAATCTTGTGCGACTCACAATGGGTTGTGCGATCCAAAGCAAACCCGGCCCAAAACATGCAACCCAAAACTATACAGCCCAAACAATTAAACGAATAATCAACTTGTGCGATCCAATTAATCCTGTGCAATTACAATTGGCTTGTGCGACTGAGCTGGACCGATTGGCCCAAAAACATATATGAGGTTCAAACATATGTGTGTGGCCCAAGACTTGTGCGATCGACACTGCCTTGTGCGATCATGCAGTTCCAATTTGTACAACGTGCTTAAACAGTTCCACCGATCTTGTGCGACTGTCTTGTGCGACCAGGGCTTGTGCGATTGCCCTTGTGCGATCAGGCTTCATTGACCTGATCTTGTGCGGTCAACAAGCTTGTGTGATCGGTTACAACTTTCCTAAAATCATGCAATCCATTACTAACAATTCGACAATTTCCAATTATTCCTTTAATCGATCAAACCAAGGAATTTCCATTATTTCTTATGAACCCTAATTACCAATTAACAATCTGGTCAAGAACAACAATTAGTAACATCCAAACACATTAATTAGGACCACTCAAAATAACGATTTCACACACTAGCATGCAACCTAAGTCATGAACATCAACAATTGACTAACATGTAATCAAGGTCGCATCCTTTTAGCATGTATTCGGTCCTAGGTTCTCATGAATCATTATATAAACCATCAACCCAAAGCAGTTTCATCGCACAAACATATATACATATATTGAATCTGAACCCTATTTCATCAACACAACTATTAGCATGTAATCCTATTTTTCACACAGTGATCCTCGCAATCAATATATCGACAATCACACCATCAAGCGTATCAAAATACTAACCAAAAAGTAGGATTGGATCGAAAAAGCTTCGAGAGAAGGGAGAGGGGCTGCTGTCGGTTCTTCGAAAAGAAGAGGGAAAGAATAGGGTTTGGTGTGTTTGAGTGTCTTGCAAAATAGTGAAGAAACAAAACCTCATTAGGGTTATGTGTTGGCTTAAATAGGGGAGTGGCCGAACCCTTGCATGGGCTGCCCCTTTGGTTTCGAGTTTAATCATAGTGGGCTGAGTGAAGAGTGTGACAAGGATGAGATGTTCGACCCAACATAGTCTTGTGCGGTTGGGCTGTGTTGTGCGACGAGGATTGGTTATTTACTTATATTCATAATACAGTACACGTAACACATAGAAATCAACTTATAATCATTTCATTAAAATCAGCATATCAAACAATCACATAAGGTTCACACACGTTACAACAAGGTACAAAGAAAATTTCTAAATTACGAGTTGTCACATCATCCCTAAGTTGAAAGAAATTTCGTCCCGCTAGCACATGGTCACTGAGGAAGCTAGTTAGGTTGCGTGGTTTCCTGGTTTTCCTGGGGTGTCACATCATTCCCCCGTTGGTTTGGAATTTCGTCCCGAAATTCCGTAGTAGCTTCAGTCTCAGTAGTGGTTTCACTGTTCTCGAACAACTGGGGATACTTGTGTTTCATTTGGTCTTCTCGTTCCCAGGTTAACTCTGGGCCACGACGGGAGTTCCAACGAACTCGAACGAGGGGTATCCTGGTACGCTTGAGAACCTTAACGTCTTGGTCAGTGATCTCTACTGGTTCCTCGATGAATCGCAGCTGATCGTCGATGGTGAGTTCCTTGAGAGGAACTATGAGGGTCTCATCTGACAGACACTTCTTCAGATTTGACACATGGAATATGTTGTGAACTCCACTGAGTTCTTCAGGTAGATTCAATCTATAGGCCACCTTGCCAATTCTCTCAGTGATTTCGAATGGTCCAACATAACGTGGATTTAGCTTGCCTTGTTTACCAAAATGAATCACACCTTTCCAAGGTGAGACTTTGAGTAGTACTCGATCCCCAACCTGGAACTCGAGTGGTTTCCTGCGCTTATCAGGGTAGCTTTTCTGACGGTCACGAGCTGCCGCCATTCGTTGTCGTATTTGGGCAATCTTTTCTATCGTGTTGACGACGAGTTCTGGGCCAGTGATTTGGCTGTCACCAACTTCTGCCCAGCATAAAGGTGATCGACATTTTCGTTCGTACAATGCCTCAAATGGAGCAGCTTGGATGCTGGTGTGGTAGCTGTTGTTATACGAAAACTCTACCAAAGGTAGGTGCCTTTCCCAGCCGTTACCAAAGTCAATTACACATGCTCGAAGCATGTCTTCGAGGGTTTGGATGGTGCGCTCAGACTGCCCATCCGTCTGTGGATGATACGCTGTGCTCATGTCTAAGCGTG
Source organism: Helianthus tuberosus (assembly GCA_030545235.1). Lineage (NCBI taxonomy): Eukaryota > Viridiplantae > Streptophyta > Magnoliopsida > Asterales > Asteraceae > Helianthus > Helianthus tuberosus. The sequence goes on from CM060365.1 coordinate 162,381,165, forward strand.
AGCCAAAGGATTTGTGCATCGCTTGCCACAAATCAGAGGTAAAACGTGAATCACGATCGGAAATGATGGAGGTTGGCACCCCGTGCCTCGAAACTACTTCCTTCAGGTAGATGTCTGCTAGCGTAGAGAACTTATCCGTTTCCTTGATAGCCAGGAAGTGTGCAGACTTGGTTAATCGATCCACTGTCACCCAAATGGTATCGTTTCCTCGTTGTGATCTAGGTAAGCCAGTGACGAAATCCATGGAGATTTGCTCCCATTTCCATGTCGGGATCTCTGGTTGCTGAAGTAGGCCTGATGGTTTCTGGTATTCAACCTTGACCCTAGCACGGGTCAAACATTTACTGACATAGGTTGCTATGTTAGCTTTCATGTGGGGCCACCAGTACGTAGTCTTGAGATTGTGGTACATCTTATCTGAACCAGGATGTACTGAGTAACGAGACTTGTGAGCTTCATCCATCACGAGCTCACGCAGATTACCATAGAATGGGACCCAGATACGCCCCGCCAAGTAGTAAGCACCGTCTTCCCTTAGTTCTAATCGTTTCTTCGATCCTCGTAGGGACTCAGTCCTGATGTTCTCTTCTTTCAATGCTTCAACCTGAGCATCACAATTTTGGGCGGGAAGACTAGAGTGAATGGTAAGCTGTAACGCACGTACATGCTTAGGTTTGGTTTCTTTATGATTGAGGGCATCAGCCACAACATTGGCTTTGCCTGGATGATACTTGATTGCGCATTCATAATCGTTAAGGAGTTCGACCCATCGACGCTGTCGCATGTTCAACTCCTTCTGATCAAAGATATGCTGGAGACTCTTGTGATCGGTGTAAATAGTGCACTTGGTACCGTACAAGTAATGTCTCCATATCTTAAGAGCAAACACCACTGCTCCCAACTCCAAGTCGTGAGTAGTGTAGTTCTTTTCGTGAACCTTAAGTTGTTGTGATGCGTAAGCAATGACTTTTTCACGTTGCATCAACACACAACCAAGTCCTTGGATTGACGCGTCACAATAAACCACGAAATCGTCCGTGCCCTCTGGCAACGAGAGGATAGGTGAGCTACAAAGTTTCAACTTCAGCTGCTGAAATGCGGATTCCTGAGCATCACCCCAACGGTAGGTGATACCCTTCTGAGTAAGAACAGTGAGAGGCTGCGCAATCTTGGAGAAATCCTTGATGAACCTTCTGTAGTAACCCGCCAAACCTAAGAATTGACGGATTTCAGTTGGTGTACGAGGTGCAGGCCAATTCCTGATAGAGTCTGTGACAACCCGAGTTTCAAGGTCCTCACTAGACACGTTACTTGTTTCATAGCTGTGTTTTCACAATCCGTTGCATCGTAGTACGTGCACCTTTGCTAAATGATTGATTATCCGATTGTTTAATTGTTTGATAAACGATTGATTATTTGATTGTGTAATTGTTTAGTTTAATCGTTAAAATTATATATGTGTCAAAGTTATAACACAACCCGCGCAACCTTATACCCACTCGACGAAACTTACCGCTCGACGAAACTTAGAAGTTTCGCTATGACCATACTCGACGAAACCCTTGGCGTTTCGTCGGAGTCTTGTTTCGCCAGTCAGGGTCTCGGCCCAGTTAGTCTACGGCCCAATCCTTTAATTATTTATGCAAACTCTTGTCACGTAAGACAAACCCTACCCTCCCTTCAAGAATATGTACGGCAGTAAACCCTCTCCCCTCCCTCGAAGTCGTTTTCCTCTGAATGATTCAAGCCAGCCATCATCTTGCATCTTGGTTAGTTATCTTATAGATTCTGATTATATGTTACAGAGATAATTGATCATTCATTAATAGCCTTTTAATCTTGCAGACCCTAAACTAGATTGTATGTGTATTAGTGATAGATAACCATGTTTTATATGCCTGTTATGTGTTCATAACCCTTGAATGATCTTGTCCGATATGCATAATCTGATTCCTCTCGGATATGTGTAATTGATATGTTATAAATGATCCTTTGAATATATGATGCTGATGTCTACTGCTTGATTATAGATTAGGGTTCTTGTCATATTAAATGCAATGCTCGGTCCAATTGAAACCAAGTTTCATGGAACTTGACATGATGATTTAATTATTCAGTTTGCATGTGGTTTCACTTATAATGGCGGCCATGTTGCTTGTAGTCTTGATCAAATCCAACCCATGTGCATATTCTATAAAGGTTGTCAAAATAGTCAAAGTAATTAATGAGAGGATGCCTTGATTTTTGAAGTTGAAATCGATGTACATATGATAAATCGATGTACATAGGATACAGTAATTAATGAGATGATGCCTTGTTTGTTGACTATTGAATACATGTTGATGTGGTAATAATCTATTGTTTAATATTCTTTTTGTCAATATTGTTAAATAAGCATTTAGGGACCTTGCACATCTTACATAACATCTTTGATTTCATTGATGATTAGGGTAACAGTGATTGCTAAGAATTAGACATGTTAGGGTCTAGCATGGTTGGGTATTGATAAAAGATGATTACGATGCACGCTAATCTGAATAAATGGAACCGTGAGTATGTTTATTCACATTATTTTTTTCATGCTACATGATGCCTCTTAGGAAACAAAGGGATTAGGTAATATAGGTGATAATCAGATTTGCTGATTTGGACCTTGATAATTAGCGGACACCTCAAGTGGGCCGCACAAAAGGATGGGCCGAACAGGTGAGCGGCCTGCTTAGGGAATCGGGTCACACCTAGGTTGGGCCGCACACGCAACCTGATTTGTGTTGGGCCGGGTGATGTTAATGGGTCATGTGGTGTATCAAACAGTTAATGAGTTTATGTGTATTATGAATCGGTGATGTAAATTTGTATACGATTTGAATACCAGTTGCGTGATGACAATGAATAACTAATGTACGTGAGTAATTGTTACGACTGGTCATATGTTATGTATATTTCTGGTACACTATTGGATTGAGGGTGTATGTACTACTTGTGTGCTACATGTGTAATGTGTATAAGGAATGTGTGATTAAATGCTACGAAACTGATTTGTAACTGGTACCTATGTTAGGGCGTGTTGATCAACTGTAAAACAAGAAACTAATCTAACCGAGCAATCTAAGGTGAGTTCACACTCTTTCTAAGGCATGGGATTCCCGGTGGTTGGGAATGGGTTAAAGAACTAAAACGGAACCTGCATATCCTCCTTGGGTAGGATATGTACCGCCATCCTCCATGGGTAGGATGCCAATATTAATCATGCGTATTCTCCTTGGGTAGAATACGTACGTTCGTCCTCCTTGGGTAGGACAACAACCTTAAACTTACTAGACAAAAACTCTATCATTAAGTCCCTCATTTTATATCGACTTAATCGCCGAGGCCGATGGCGAGCGGGTCATTAGTTAATAACGCTATTAGGTTTGACAAACCTCACACCGTGCCGGTCGGACGGGCGTGTACTAATGGATCATGGCAAACTGTCAACGATGATAGATATTGACGTTGGGCACAACTTACTTTCGTCAGTAGTCGATATGGTAATGGTCTAGTGGTTCACATGGGGAAGCCCCCACTAATTATGGATATGGTTTGGGAAACAAAGATACTGGTTAACCCCTGGTTTATGAAACAACTTATGGTTTTTGGAACAACTTTAAAATGAACAACCAACTGTGAACTCGCTCAACTTTGTTGTTGATTCGTTGTTACATGCCTTGCAGGCCTTTAGGTGTATATTGTTGGAACTTGCTATCTGGGAGGCTGGAGTGGTCATGGGTCGAGATACATGGAATTGCAACACAGGACTAATGGATTTTACATGTGGTTTATAAACATTTAACGAATGAATTATGCTTCCGCTGTACACTGTAATTTAATTGTAATGTTGTAACATTTAATGTTAATAAATGAAAGTTTTATTTAAATATACCTATGAGTTCAATATGATTTGGTGGCTAGATCCTGGTCAGTCACGCCTCCTACGGTGATACTCTGCTTGTGGATTTTGGGGGTGTGACAGATTGGTATCAGAGCCATTGGTTATAGTGAACTTGGTTTTATTTAAAAAGGGGAAAAACGTTTTTTTTTTTGTAAAACCAGACTATAACCGAACAGTTCTGAAGACGTGAATACGACCATGACACTCAGCTCCAGATTGCAAGGTTCGTCTCTCGTATACTCATTGTACTGCATAACTAGTGAACACCTACATATGATATTGCATGTGATTGCACGTTTAGCACAACAGTATGAATTCATGTATACTTGCATGTGTTATGTGACTGATAGGGTGGTATTTCCCTAAACCTTCACGACTTACGCTTCGTGATACTCTTTGTTTGCTGCTCGAGTTTGAGGAACCATTTGACATGAGTTAAGAGGAGCTGAGGTGAGCATGCAAATCACAATATTATTGTGGGTGCACACATAATAATAATGTGGGGTGCATGTGAGTCCCAGAGAGGCTTAACAAGTGGAAAAGGGGTTCCGTTTCGTCATTTGATCGATGTGAAACATAACAAACCTATAGGGGTCATAGCAGTAATTGTCCCCTACTCGAACGTGAACTTTTCATTCATCTTTGGATCCCTTCGAATCTCGATGCTATCGAGTGTTACCTGAACACCCATCTGAACTCAGCGAACCGTGTAGAATGTTAGGTGCTTATACGAACGTCCATGTGTTGGATGTCGCAGCGTCGAATGATTGATCGATATCTTTCTCACCTTCCTTTGCTTGCTGGAACTTAACGTATTGACGCCTTAGATTCCGAAGTGCCATCACTTCTGCAACACTCCCGCGACATACTGCGTATTACTCGAACCACTTGCAACATCGATGGGTAGGAGGTTGAGTGTAGTATTTTACCGAGCCCAGTACTTTGACGACCCTGATTACCGGCAACGAACGTCAGCGGATTGATTTCAATCGAGTCCGTAACTCTAGTCAGCGAATTGTGGGAGTCAACTCTTACGAATCAATCGAGGCATAAGTGATGATAATTGACCTTAGTGTGGTATGCGTAACCGCCAGCACAGTGAGTAGCGCTTTAGGACGTGGCTCAGAATGTGAAAAGATGGACTATGATGGTGAAGAATCGTAGGGCTTTGTTTCGAGCAACGACATTGGGGGCAGCAGTCACAGCGATAACAAGGTATTCGTAACCCTAGCCTACAGTAAGGAAATAAAGGTGCCTACAACATGGATTGGCCGTGGTTAAGTTATGAGGACAACGATCAAAGAAACAACGACAGTACTTGGAATCCTAGTCATGAAAACAGCAACACCAGAAATGATGCTCTTGGAAGGGCATTTAGAATTGGCGTGGGCGACGTCAGGACTTTAACGACATGGTAGCTAGTATGAGTAGCAATCCACTTCGTCTCTGTTCCGTTTGACCCTGATGCTCCTAAAATTTGAACCTGTTGTGGAATCGGCTGATGGCAAGACAATGGAAACGTCATATGATCGTTGGGATGCAAACACAACCTTGTGGGACAAGTGTTCGACATCGACCTTTCTTCTTCTGTTATCCTTGATAGATGTACCCTGTGAGGAGACAATTCTACGTATCCCTCTCCTTCGTGGAGGATTGTTATATGTTCTAACGCGTCAGAGTGGCGCAATGGTTAGCGTCAATTCTACAATGAAAGCTTGGAAGTGTCCACGTAAGGATTATCCCACTATGTTAGCACTTATTATTGAGGTTAGGGTTGAGGAAAAGAGGATCGAGGATCCACCCTTTGTTCGTGATTTCTACCTATGTGCTACCAGAAGAACTATCAGGTTTACCTCCACATCGTCGGATGGAATATCAGACCTGTATCATGTCAGAAGCAGCCCTTGTTTTCTGGATGTTCCTTATTCTCTTACACCAGGAAGGTTGCAGGAACTGCCTAATCAACTTCAGGAACTATTGGACAGGAGTTTTGTCGGACCTGTCGACCAGTTGCAAGGAACAAGTTTCCATTCGAAGATTTGCTAGTGAACGAACTATCGTCAGATGGAAGTCCAAGGGGAGAATACTCTTAGAACAGCATGTCGAATGTAATGCAGCCATTTCAACGTTATACACCATGATCATTGAGTTGACCAACACACTAGCAGCTTCAGGGATCACATGAATCGACCGCATGTGTTGACAACGTTCTGAATCCTGACCAGGAGAATGGAACGCCATGGGTGGCATTTGTATCTTATTTTAGAACTCCTGAGGGAGGAGCCACTCCGCTCAAAGTCTTGTTAAATGTAATTTCTGGGTTCGAGAGGTACCTTTTGGATATAAAATCAGCGAAGTGGGAATGCATGTGGATCTCGCTAAGATCCGTCTTGGTTGGGAACTGATCGACACCAAAGAGTCCCTCGTGGATACAGCAATTTCTTGGTCTCACTTGATACTATCGCAGTTAAATCACAGGATTTCCAAAGGTCGCGCAGCTTAAATCTCTCTAGCACAGCAGGGTGCTGTGTTCGTGAAAGACAGAACAGGAGGACGTCTTTTCAGCTTTCGAATCCCAACTCTGCAATGCACTGAGCATTGTTTTTACCCAAGGGTGCAGGTGATTTAGTGGTATACACTTATGGCCCGAATCAGAGTCCCAGCTGCACATGGACGCAACACGAGAGAGTGATGTCATACGTGATGGAGGTACAAAGAGGAACTGCGCGACACACACGACTGGCGGTGAAAACCGTGGCTTTGGGATTTTGGATGGAGGCATCGCTTGGACGGTACCAGATGTGTTATTCAGACCGATCACAAGGGCCTCCCGTGTATCGATGTTCGAAAGAGCTAAAGCATGCAATGACATCGCTGGATGGAACTTCTGAATGAGTACGACTGAGAAACCTAAACACACACGAGCTCTGCAGCTCGCTATCGACTCTAACTTACCTGATCAGACTCGCTCTGCCCAAACTGGAGAACTGAATGAAGAGGATTTTCAAGTCGAACCCATGCGGGGCTTGGAGAAGCAACCTTTGACCGGTCGGACGTTACTCGTTACTTCATGGAACGAATACGGGTCTCATTACACGGCAACTATAGGGAACTCGTGTTGAGCAAAGCACACCGGCCTCGATATTCTAGTCGTCTGGGTTTTGATGAGAGACGTTAGGATTTATAAACCTTGTGCTGGTAATCGGACATGAAGGCTCACCTAGTTAGGTATGTGAATGATGGATCGACTTGTGGAAAGTCAAGGTGTAGTATCAGCAACCAGCAACACTAACATGGAAATGAAAACAGACTGCCATGGATTTGGTCGATAGTCTACTTACAACTCGAAACGGAAACAATATCACCTGGATGCTCATTGATTGTCTTGCGTAACCAGCACACTTTCTAGCCATCAAAGAAACGGATAAGTTTTCTACACTTGCAGTTATCTACCTGAAAGAAGCGGTTGCTAGGCACGGGGTGCCAACCTCCATTACCTCTAATCGTGACCCACGATTTGCATCTCATTTGTGGCAAGCGGTGCACAAATCCTTTAGCTCGGGTTTAGACATGAGCACAGCATATCATCCACAGATGGATGGATGGGCAGACCGAACGCACCATCCAAACTCTTGAAGACATGCTTCGAGCACGTGAAATCGACTTTGGCAACGGTCGGGGAAAACACCTCCCTTTAGTGGAGCTTCCGTATGACAACAGTTACCACACTAGCATTCAGGCTGCTCCGTTCGAGGCATCGTACGGACGGAAGTGCCAATCATCTCTTTGTTGGGCAGAAGTTGGAAACGGCGAAATCACTGGCCCAGAACTCGTCATAGACACAGTAGAGGAGATTGCTCAGATGCGACAACGAATGGCGGCAGTTCGTAACCGTCAGAAAAGCTACGCTGTTAAGCGCAAGAAACCACTCGAGTTCCAAGTTGGGGATCGAGTGCTACCTAAAGTCTCACTTTGGGAAGGTGTACTTCGTTTTGCTAAATCACGGAGAGAATTGGCAAGGTGGCCTACAGATTGAATCTACCCGAAGAACTCCGTGGAGTTCACAACGTATTCCGTAGGTCGAATCTGAAGAAGTGTCTGTCAGATGAAACCCTCACAGTTCCTTTCAAGGAGCTCACCATCGACGGTCAGTTGTGATTTACCGAAGAATCGGTAGAATTCTTGGACCGGGAGGTCAAGATTCTCAAACGCACCTGGAGGCCAATTCCTGATTGAGTCTGTGACAACCCGAGTTTCAAGGTCCTCACTAGACACGTTACTTGTTTCATAGCTGTGTTTTCACAATCCGTTGCGTCGTAGTACGTGCACCTTTGCTAAATGATTGATTATCCGATTGTTTAATTGTTTGATAAATGATTGATTATTTGATTGTGTAATTTTTTAGTTTAATCGTTAAAATTATATATGTGTCAAAGTCATAACACAACCCACGCAACCTTATACCCACTCGACGAAACTTACCGCTCGACGAAACCCTTGGCGTTTCGTCGGAGTCTTGTTTCGCCAGTCAGGGTCTCGGCCCAGTTAGTCTACGGCCCAATCCTTTAATTATTTATGCAAACTCTTGTCACGTAAGACAAACCCTACCCTCCCTTCAAGAATATGTATGGCAGTAAACCCTCTCCCCTCCCTCGAAGTCGTTTTCCTCTGAATGATTCAAGCCAGCCATCATCTTGCATCTTGGTTAGTTATCTTATAGATTCTGATTATATGTTACGGAGATAATTGATCATTCATTAATAGCCTTTTAATCTTGCAGACCCTAAACTAGATTGTTTGTGGATTAGTGATCGATAACCATGTTTTATATGCCTGTTATGTGTTCATAACCCTTGTATGATCTTGTCCGATATGCATAATCTGATTCCTCTCGGCTATGTGTAATTGATATGTTATAAATGATCCTTTGAATATATGATGCTGATGTCTACTGCTTGATTATAGATTAGGGTTCTTGTCATATTAAATGCAATGCTCGGTCCAATTGAAACCAAGTTTCATGGAACTTGACATGATGATTTAATTATTCAGTTTGCATGTGGTTTCACTGATAATGGCGGCCATGTTGCTTGTAGTCTTAATCAAATCCAACCCATGTGCATAATCTATAAAGGTTGTCAAAATAGTCAAAGTAATTAATGAGAGGATGCCTTGATTTTTGAAGCTGAAATCGATGTACATATGATAAATCGATGTACATAGGATATAGTAATTAATGAGATGATGCCTTGTTTGTTGACTATTGAATACATGTTGATGTGGTAATAATCTATTGTTTAATATTCTTGTTGTCAATATTTTTAAATAAGCATTTAGGGACCTTGCACATCTTACATAACATCTTTGATTTCATTGATGATTAGGGTAACAGTGATTGCTAAGAATTAGACATGTTAGGGTCTAGCATGGTTGGGTATTGATAAAAGATGATTACGATGCATGCTAATCTGAATAAATGGAACCGTGAGTATGTTTATTCACATTATTTTTTTAATGCTACATGATGCCTCTTAGGAAACAAAGGGATTAGGTAATATAGGTGATAATCAGATTTGCTGATTTGGACCTTGATAATTAGCAGACACCTCAAGTGGGCCGCACAAAAGGATGGGCCGAACAGGTGAGCGGCCTGCTTAGGGAATCGGGTCACACCTAGGTTGGGCCGCACACCCAACCTGATTTGTGTTGGGCCGGGTGATGTTAATGGGTCATGTGGTGTATCAAACAGTTAATGAGTTTATGTGTATTATAAATCGGTGATGTAAATTTGTATACGATTTGAACACCAGTTGCGTGATGACAATGAATAACTAATGTACGTGAGTAATTGTTACGACTGGTCATATGTTATGTATATTTCTGGTATACTATTGGATTGAGGGTGTATGTACTACTTGTGTGCTACATGTGTAATGTGTATAAGGAATGTGTGATTAAGTGCTACGAAACTGATTTGTAACTGGTACCTATGTTTGGGCATGTTGATCAACTGTAAAACAAGAAACTAATCTAACCGAGCAATCTAAGGTGAGTTCACACTCTTTCTAAGGCATGGGATTCCCGGTGGTTGGGAATGGGTTAAAGAACTAAAACGGAACCTGCATATCCTCCTTGGGTAGGATATGTACCGCCATCCTCCACGGGTAGGATGCCAATATTAATCCTGCGTATTCTCTTTGGGTAGAATACGTACGTTCGTCCTCCTTAGGTAGGACAACAACCTTAAACTTACTAGACAAAAACTCTATCATTAAGTCCCTCATTTTATATCGACTTAATCGCCGAGGCCGATGGCGAGCGGGTCATTAGTTAATAGCGCTATTAGGTTTGACAAACCTCACACCGTGCCGGTCGGACGGGCGTGTACTAATGGATCATGGCAAACTGTCAATGATGATAGACATTGACGTAGGGCACAACTTACTTTCGTCAGTAGTCGATATGGTAACGGTCTAGTGGTTCACATGGGGAAGCCCCTACTAATTATGGATATGGTTTTGGAAACAAAGATACTGGTTAACCCCTGGTTTATGAAACAACTTATGGTTTTTGGAACAACTTTAAAATGAACAACCAACTGTGAACTCGCTCAACTTTGTTGTTGATTCGTTGTTACATGCCTTGCAGGCCTTTAGGTGCATATTATTGGAACTTGCTGTCTGGGAGGCTGGAGTGGTCATGGGTCGAGATACATGGAATTGCAACACAGGACTAATGGATTTTACATGTGGTTTATAAACATTTAACGAATGAATTATGTTTCCGCTGTACACTGTAATTTAATTGTAATGTTGTAACATTTAATGTTAATAAATGAAAGTTTTATTTAAATATACCTATGAGTTCAATATGATTTGGTGGCTAGATCCTGGTCAGTCACGCCTCCTGCGGTGATACTCCGCTTGTGGATTTTGGGGGTGTGACAGTGTCAACCTTGGATGGATCAACGTGAATCCCATCCTGATTAACCACATGGCCTAGAAAATGGACTTCACGAAGCCAGAAGTCACATTTCGAGAACTTAGCATACAGTTGTTCTGTTCGAAGAAGTTCCCAAATGAGTCGTAGATGACGCTCGTGTTCCTCCTGACTCTTGGAATAGATCAGGATGTCATCGATAAACACAATAACGAACTTATCCAAGTAGGGTTTGCATACTCGGTTCATAAGATCCATGAAGACCGCAGGTGCGTTCGTCAACCCAAAAGGCATGACCAGAAACTCGTAATGGCCGTAACGAGTCCTGAATGCTGTTTTGGAGATGTCTTCGGCTCGGACTCTTAGCTGATGATAGCCCGATCTCAGATCAATCTTTGAGTAGAAGCTCGACCCTTGCAACTGGTCGAAGAAGTCATCAATACGAGGAAGAGGATAACGATTCTTCACAGTCACCTTGTTGAGTTCGCGGTAGTCAATGCACATTCGGAAGGTACCGTTTTTCTTCTTTACAAACAAGACTGGAGCTCCCCAGGGCGAAGAGCTAGGACGAATGAAACCCTTGTCCAAGAGCTCTTGTAGTTGCGTGGACAGTTCTTCTAGTTCTGATGGGGCTAAGCGATAAGGTGCACGAGCTATAGGTGCTGCTCCAGGAGCAAGCTCGATTTGGAACTCGACCTGACGATGAGGCGGAAGACCAAGTAATTCCTCAGGGAATACCTCAGGAAAGTCACGTACAATCGGGATATCTTCTATCTTTTTCTCCCTCACTGAGGTGTCAGTAACGAGGGCTAGAATAGCAGTGTGGCCCTTTCGCAAACACTTATGGGCCTTTAGGAAAGAGATGATGCTCACAACAGCACCGCTCTTGTCGCCACGAATAATAAGAGGGTCTTCACCAGAATGAGGTATGTGGACGATTTTCTCCTTGCAAAGGATCTCTGCTCGATGTTGGGATGACCAATCCATCCCAATGACGATGTCGAGGCTACCAAGAACGATCAGAATAAGGTCGATGGAGAAGGTCTGACCAGCTAATACGAGATTACAACCCTTAACTATGTGCGTGGCTTCAAGACTTTTACCGTTCGCTAGTTCTACAACATGCTTGGTGTTTAAGGGAATTGGGGCACGTTTAAGCATCTGACTAACTTTTAAGGACACATAACTAGTACCGGCACCCGAATCGAATAAAACAGAAACATAGAAGTCGTCCAGTAGGAACTTACCCATCACAACGTTGGGATCGTTCCTCGCATCACCTTGACCAATCACGAAAGCACGTCCCCTGGCACCATTGCCATCATTGTTACCCCCGTTGTTACCATTCCCCTGGTTGTTGTTGTTCTGATTCTGGTTCAGCTGGGGGCAGTCTCTTTTGAAGTGGCCTTCAGCACCACACTGAAAACACCCTTTGTTGTTGCCTTGCTGTTGCTGATGTTGCTGACGTTGCTGACGTTGATTCTGTGGAGCTTGTTGCTGACGATTCTTATTCGCTGCAATCCTTCGTTGCATGACCTGGCTTGTTGCACCGATGACAGTTGCCCCTGGTACATGGCCCGCTGTGGTGCAAATTACAACGGTTGCACTTAGGCTGATTTCCCTTGTACCCTCCTTGTTGACCGGGGCTCTTGTAGTCGTTAGTCCTTCTCTGCTGAGACTGAGACTGACAGAAGTTAAACCCTTGTTTGAATTTCCATCCCACTTGTGCTTGTTGTCGCTAGGAGCATCAGATGTAGTGGTAGCACTAATACGCTTTGGTAGCCTGTTCTGCTCAACTGCCTGATTAGTGAGACGGTGGGATAGTCTAATGACCTGCTGAATCGTGAGAAGGTTAGCTGATGTCACCATGCTCTGAATCTCTGGCACTATGCCCTTGATATAAAGCTCGATACGTTTGTAGGGAGGGTCCACCATAGTAGGACACAAAACAGCCAGTTCGTTTGATCTCTTAGTATATGCCTCGATCTCAGACCCCGTCATCTTTAGATTGTAAAACTCCACTTCCAACTTATGGATGTCATCACGATGACAATACTCTTCCTTGATCAAATCTTTGAAGTCATTCCATGGGGTGGCATTAGAAGCTGCCAACCCTAGCATTTGAACTTGAGCGTTCCACCATGTGAGTGCAACACGTTCAAGAGTTCCCGTAGCAAACTTCACCCTACTAGCAACAGGGCATTCACACATTTCGAATACAGACTCAAGCTTCTTGAACCAATGGAGGAGACCTACAGCTCCTTCTGTACCACTGAAGGTACTAGGTCGATAGTCCATAAAGGTCTTGAACGTACACACAGGAGGCTGAGCATGTTGACCTGTCGCACGAGAAAGAAAAGACAAGGTTAAGCACGAGAGTTGTTTCACGAGAGTAGGATCTAAACATCCTAGGATAGGTCGAAATGGCAGGTTATACCTCCTGCAGGGGCTGCTGCGAGTGCCTCAGCAACTCGTTCGTTGATTAGAGCCATCAGCTGGGCTTGAGTCAAGTTCAGACGTCCACTCATGATCTTCACATCGAAGTAAACACAAGTGAGAATGGTGTCGCAAAAGTGCGAAAGTATGGCATGACAGAAGAGAGCAAGCAAGCAAGGTTTCAAGCAGCAATTGTTACACTAACTAAGCATACCATGATCAAATGCACTACTTTAACTAACAAGCAGGCAATACAAAATAAACCATATCACCTACAGTGTTGAGTCTTGCACGTGGAGCGAAGTGTCGTTGTGGATTGTTGAGCACTGTACAGGTTATAGTCTGGTTTTGTCAAAAAACTTTTCCCTTTTTAAAACCAAGTTCACTATAACCAATGGCTCTGATACCAATCTGTCACACCCCCAAAATCCACATGCGGAGTATCACCGCATGCGGAGTATCACCGCAGGAGGCGTGACATGACCAGGATCAAGCCACCAACAATATTGAACAATGTCTAATAATAAAGATAAAACCAACCACAATATAATTGGTGTCCAAAGCAATTTAACCAAGTTCAAGTTATCAGCGGAAGCATAAAGTGTAAAACCAAAACATAAGTTTTAAAGTTCAAATGTTTAACATGGAACTCAACAGTCCATGTCCCACAATGACTTTTCCCTATGCAAGCTCTAGCTAAGTACCTAATAACCTGCAAAGCATGTAGTAACGAGTCAACAACAAAGTTGAGTGAGTTCACAGTTGGGTGTTCATTTTAGTTGTTCCAAAAACCATAGTTTCTCATTAACTGGCTCACTTGCCGTGGGGGCTTCCCCATGTTGAAAACATAAGTTGGTTAATCCCATTTACTCTGGCTATCCAGCCATGGGGGCTACCCCATGTTTATACTACTAGACTCGTTACCATATCGACAACTGACTGGAGTCATGTTTATGTGCCCTGCGTTGATGTCTATCATCATTGACGTGCCCAGATCCATTAGTCCACTCCCGTCCTCTGCGGCACGGTGTGAGGCTTGTCAAACCTAATAGCGCTATTTAACTGATGACCCGCTCACCATTGGCCCGGTGATTAAGTCGATATAAAAATGAGGGACTTCATGAGAGAGTTTCGTCTAGTAAGCTTAAGACTGTCCCAAGAGGACGAGGAATTTATATTCCTTAACCCATGCTATCCTACCCAAGAAGGACGAGGAATCCATATTCCTTAACCCATTCCCAACCCACCGGGAATTACCATGCTTTGTAGAAAATGTGAACTCACCTTAGGTTAGCTCGGCAGATACACAGAAAGGTCAAATCGAGCTGCTAGTGGTCAACCACGTCCTAACATGGTTACCATACAAGTCAGGTCTAGGTTCAATTAGTGCACATAGGTTTACACATAACTAACAGGTTACAACATGTAATGATCATGGCAAACATATTCAACACGTTAACAGTCAAGTACATATCATATCCGAACTTGTGTGACTCAAATGATTGGGCTCGCACAAATTTAATGGCCCAATAGCCTTGTGCGATTCACTAATTGAAGCCCAACAATATTAGGCCCAACCTGTTGTGCGTCCAGCACAATCTTGTGCGACTCACAACGGGTTGTGCGATCCAAAGCAAACCCGACCCAAATCATGCAACCCAAAACTATACAACCCAAACAATTAAACGGATAATCAACTTGTGCGATCCAATTAATCTTGTGCGATTACAATTGGCTTGTGCAACTGAGCTGGACCGATTGGCTAAAAAACATATATGAGGTTCAAACATTTGTGTGTGGCCCAAGACTTGTGCGATCGAAACTGCCTTGTGCGATCCACAAGGTCTTGTGCGATCATGCAGTTCCAATTTGTACAATGTGCTTAAATAGTTGCACCGATCTTGTGCGACTGTCTTGTGCGACCAGGGCTTGTGCGATTGCCCTTGTGTGATCAGGCTTCATTGACCTGATCTTGTGCGTATGGCGACTTACGTGCTCGCATATAAAAGAGCATGCGTGTATGGAGACTTACGTGCTCGCATCTAAAAGAGCATGCACGTATGGCGACTTACGTGCTTGCATATAAAAGAGCATGCGAACGTGGCGACTTACGTGCTCGTATATAAAGGAGCATGCGCGTGTGGCGACTTACGTGCTCGTATGTAAAGGAGCATCCGCGCGTGGCGACTTACGTGCTCGTATGTAAAGGAGCATCCGCGCGTGGCGACTTACGTGCTCGTAACTAAAAGAGCTTGCGCGTATGGCGACTTACATGCTCGTATGTAGAGGAGCATGCGACGGCTAGCGCATGTGTGCTCACTCGTAAGTAAGGGAGCATGCGCGCGTGGCGACTTACGTGCTCGTATGTAAAAGAGCATGCACGTGTGGCGACTTAAGTGCTCGTATGTAAAGGAGCATCTGCGCGTGGCGACTTACGTGCTCGTATGTAAAAGAGCCTGCGCGTATGGTGACTTACATGCTCGTATGTAGAGGAGCATGCGACGGCTAGCGCATGTGTGCTCACTCGTAAGTAAGGGAGCATGCGTGCGTGGCGACATACGTGCTCGTATGTAAAAGAGCATGCGCATGTGGCGACTTACATGTTCGTATGTAAAGGAGCATCCGCGCGTGGCGACTTACGTGCTCGTATGTAAAAGAGCATGCGCGTATGGCGACTTACGTGCTCGCATATAAAAGAGCATGCGCGTATAGCGACTTACGTGCTCGCATATAAAAGAGCATGCGCACGTGGCGACTTACGTGCTCGTATGTAAAGGAGCATGCGCGTGTGGCAGCTTACGTGATCGTATGTAAAGGAGCATCCGCGCGTGGCGACTTACGTGCTCGTATGTAAAAGAGCATCCACGCGTGGCGACTTACGTGCTCGTATGTAATGCGTCACCAAACCTGCAAATGTCATTATAAAACGCGGGTGTATTATGAGGCGCCCCACCTTAGGTTAGTATTGCTTTAACTTGAAATGAGTTGACAAGATAGATTGTAATAACTGTTCAGATGTATGTAAAGTATCGTATCAGAAGACACTACCCTTTGGTTGAGCGTTCAACACAGTATATATCTTTTGAAATAGATGAACGGTTTAGGTTGTAGCAGGGGTTACACCATGCAAGTCCCCATTTTATTGTTGCTAAATAAAAGTTAGCAGCATTGTACTAAAATTTCGATCTTAAACAACAACGGTCTCATGTTGCTATAGTAGTAATAAAATCTCCATTTTATGCTGTATAGTAGCAATAATATATAAATTTTATTCTTTTTACTTGTGACAGATACAAATGTTAATATTTGCAGGGATCATTTATACGAAATGTCTTGATTTGAAGCTCAAGTTTTGAAAATATGCCATAAGTAATGAGTATATGTCATTTTTTCTCCAAAAAGAGACTTTCAAAAGTAGACATATAGGAACCAGCTGGCAAGTCATCATCGTTTTTTTAAATAAAAATAAAACTGATAAATTATTTAGGGATTATAAAAAGTGTCCCTCAAGTTTGTCAGTTAGCTACATCATGATAAGAATCACAAAAATAACAAACAGGGTGTTATAGAAAACACAGTTTCAAATTCTTTTAAATATAGAGTAAAATGCACGGATAGTCCCTGTGGTTTGGTGAAATTTCACCTTTAGTCCCTAACTTTTCAAAATTACACTCTTAGTCCCTGTGGTTTGACAAGTTGTTACTCGGATAGTCCCTAAAGCGGATGAAGGTTACTCGGATAATCCCTGTGGTTTGACAAGTTGTTACTCGGATAGTCCCTGTGGTTTGACAAGTTGTTACTCGGATAGTCCTTGTCATTTCACACCCACTTAACCAGAAAAACTAACCTTCATCCACTTTGGGGACTACCCGAGTAACAACTTGTCAAACCACAGGGACTAAGAGTGTAATTTTGAAAAGTTGGGGACTAAAGGTGAAATTTCACCAAACCACAGGGACTATCCGTGCATTTTACTCTTAAATATATATAGCAGTAAATGTTTCAGATTATCAAGAAATCGACACCCACAAGGTTGCTCCGGCGGGATACTTAAAAGACATCAACTTGCGAAACGTGGTGGGTTCGCTTGCATGCTATCCCAGCAGCCACACCAGGCGGAGATTGAGTTCGCTGGCGGGTGATGGCGCTTTTCCGACGGAATAGGCCTCACACGGGCGAGCTGCGCAACAAGAGGGTTGAGCCGGAAGGTGGTGTACTCACGTGACAATAGTTACTCGCGCGGTGTGGTGTGTCTGGTAGGTGGTGTACTCGCACGACAGAGTTACTCGCGCGGCGTAGTGTATCTGGTAGGTGGAGTACTCGCATGACAGATTTACTTGCGCGGCGTGTTCGCGCGACAAGTTACTCGTGCGGTGTGGTGTGTCTGGTAGGTGGTGTACTCACGTGACAGAGTTACTCGCGCGACGTAGTGTATCTGGTAGGTGGACTACTCACATGACAGATTTATTTGCGCGGCGTGCTCGCACGACAAGTTACTTTCGCGGTGTAGTGTATCTGACAGATTTACTTGCGCGGCGTACTCGCGCGGCAGAGTTTACTCGCACTTCACCTTCGCGACACAGTATGGCCGGCAGTTAAAGTGAATAGTGCTCGCGTGCCAGAGTTCATCCGCGGCAGCAGACTGCGACGACGAGCACGAGACCTCCTTTAGCATGGCTTGTGAGCTATGGTCACTAATGGCTTTAAAAATAGCTATGTCTTTAAAGAATGAAATGATTGCCAGCTTTAAAGAATGAAAAACGATAAGGGTTATTTTTAAGGGCAATTTGGGACCACACAGTTGTCAGGTTTACTGCTGTTTACAACTGTATATATTTCTTTTAATAATGATGGATGATAGTTATTGTACCTTTGTTATTTAATATTTAACAATAATTTAAAACAACAAAAGCTTAAAGAACTCTCTTTTCACAAGACCAAATTCAAAGCTATTAATCACATATTCTATGAGCTCTTCACAGTCAGCAAATATTAAATTAATGGAGCACTTGGGATTTTAAGAGGTGACGTAAAAGAATTCTGCAATTTATTTTTATTTTGTAAAATCCCTTTGCCAGCCAACAAAACTCTTCCTCATGGCTTTTGTCATTTTTTTTTGTTTTAAAAAAGTTTGCATCAGAGAGTAGAGTAGATGGCTTACTTAGATTTGATGTATAAATGAGGTTGAAACTCGTTAATGGAGGCATAGAAGCCCCTTTGGAGCTGTGACTGTGCATACTCACCAAACAAATGTAGATCTGTTTGGTTTTAAAACCACGAATCTTGTGTGAATCTGGTGACCAAACACCACATATCTAAAAGTTTGGGTAGAGGAGAATAAGTTGTGATTCTTTGAGTTAGATTTTGAACCGGTGGGCGCCAATGAAGAAACACGGAATCACCGCCGGGATGATTGGACCGCTTTCTCTGAGAGGGTGAAGAATCGCACCTTGTTCTTCCTCTTGAACCTAGATCTACAATGGAGAAGAGAAGAAAGTGGAGCTGTAGAGATGACCGGTAGGGGAAAGAATCCCCTGTTTCCAGTAACCAAAGTGTGGCGGCTCCATATCTTCTACCTTAATAATGAGGTGAACACCTCTTTATATAGGAGATATGGGCCTCCCCTAACCTCAATGGGCCAGGCCCAGTTAGGGGTTATCTCTACAAGCTCCCAGCCCAAAGTAGCGTAAACTACATCGCGTTGGGCCTCGCGGTTGGGTTAGTAAGCAACAATAATAAATAATTAAAATAAAAGCGATAAGTAACGATTATGTCCGGTCGTTCGGGTTGGGTCTAATACCATACCCCATCAATGGCCTAAACTAAAAGTTGATGGATTTAAGTTTTTAGTAAACAAAATGGGCTTTTAAAATACACACATACATATAACACACATAAGAATTATAGAGAGAAAATCCACCTAAGTTGCAAAAACTTAGAAAACCTTTTGTAATGTTTTTTTTCTAAAAAAAATTCAAACGTGTTGAGCCAAAAAATTCCAAAAAGTGCCGATTAGTTTAAAAAAAAGGTAACCATGTAACATATTTGGGTAAGCAGCCTATGTAACATCCTAAACTGAGTTAACTGAAAAATACGCAGCGGAAATACGAACCGTAAAATTTCACACTTTGTAAACGTCCTATGACATGTGGAAACCATTTAAAAAAACTCATTTATGAGCATTACATTCTTTACCTTTGCTCATTATGTTTAAAATGACATGTGTTTATAAGGCTACAGGAACCACTCCCGTACAATTTGTTCTTTGACTCAATCGTTGGTCGTTCGTCACTTCATGTCGAAGACCCGTATAACTTGCAGTCACCGTACACCCATATCATTAGAAAAGTGTGTGACTTCTTGAAATACATGAACAACGTGTAATTAAACTTGTAATGGAACCAAATGACCACATCATCCCTTTGACAAGTACTTATCCATCCAATTACAATCTTGAGTTCCATTATCCAACACTCAAGAGCACACTCTTAAATATACCTGCACTTTCATTTCCATTCTCATGACATTCTAGTTAATAACAATTAAAATGTATTTGTACATATAATCCTAAAACATACTTACATACCACTCTCATCTACATATGTACAAACAAATCCCATACATACATACCTATATGCATACAAAACCTATTCACATACATAAGAATCCCATACACACATGCACACATACAAGTCCCATCTACATACTAGATGTGCCATTAGCTATACATAATTTTTGTGCATAATTACCCCATAAATCTAAGTACTATAATGACTATTTAGTTGAAAATACTACCTAATTCATTCATATTAAATGCATATTTCCAAGGCCTTAGGATGAAAAGAAGTGAAAACGAGTATAAACAAAGAAAAACAATCCAAGATTCTAAGGAAATCATCAAGTTGCCAATTAGACACAGTTGTGCCAGGCTCTGGGCACGGTCATGCACAACACCAAGAAGCACAAAGTCAACAAGTCAACCCAAGAAATGGTCGACAGAGGTGCACCAATGGCCAGACACACTCGTTAGGGGTGTGCACGGTTCGGTTTGGCTCGGTTATTAGCATTATCCGTAACCGTAACCGAAGTCATCGGTTAATCAGTTCGGTTAATTCGGTTAACTTGTCGGTTTTCGGTTCGGTTCGGTTAATTTTCAGTTAATAACCAATTCAAACAATGGTTAAATTTTTTGCTTAGAAATACATGTAATGGATGTATAAATACATGAAATATATATGAAATGGATGTATAAATAAATGAAATGGAGGTATAAATGCATGAATAGATGTTTAAATACATAAAATGGAGGTATAAATAAATGAAATGAAGGTATACATAAATGAAATGAAGACATAAATAAATGAAATAGAGGTATTATTACATGAAATGAAAGTAGAAAACATGAAATAGAGGTATAAATGCTAGAAATATATAAAAAAGTAAATGATTCGGTTCGGTTCGGTTAATTTTGGTTAACCGATGGTAAAAAATATTCGTTTACCGACTTTCGGTTAATTTCGGTTCGGTTTTGTCGGTTTTCGGTTCGATTTCGGTTAACGGTTCGGTTATTGCACACCCCTAACGCTCGTGCTAAGGATAAGACAAGGATAGAAGGTTCGAGAACCGACCAAGAATGCCACCTGTTCAAGCCTTGTCGGGACACCTGGACATGCATGATCATGCCTATAACATAATCGCAATGGACTGGATCAAAAAAGGCCAAGATGGACAAGCAGTGTCTGGAACCCTCACCAGGCATGACCGTGCCCCGTAGTGTAACACCCCAACCGATGTCGGAAACATCGGGGCGCCCCTTTGTAGATTGTTCAAACGCACAAGGAACTATTTAAAATCTAAATATTTATTAATGAACTTAAAACATCTAGTACATCAAGGATAAACAACTAGTTCAAAACAAATCCATATTAATTATCTAAGTCCAATAAGCATCCTATGTGAGTAGCAAATCTTGAAACATGTGTAAAATAAAGGTGAACTATGAAAAGTTGGTGAGTTACATAGAGTATTAGTACATATAAGTATAGTTGGAAAGTTTTGTACAATTCAATGGAATAGCATAATATCTAAAGCAATTTGAAAACAGAAACATGAAACTAAGGTCACACTCAAACCTTGTGTTGACATGTAATGAGGAACCCAAAGGGTTAACCCCTTGCTAGAATAAGTGGGTTCTATCAGTCCTAGAGGAACTCCCTCTAAAGTGGCCAAGGAGTGGGAATGAGGTATCAATCCTATAGCGCTATAACATACTACCACACGGCTTGATCGAAGTTAATGAATGTACACTTAGTAACCATGTAAGTTCAAATAACACATAGATAACATGCAAACCATAGAATCAAATTGTAAGTTGTGAATAATATGTGATAGTTTATGAATTTGATATATGGCACATGAATCACCCTAAAATTGTGAAAAATATTAAAAGGGGGACTATGTACTCACCGTACAAAGTAGGAGGGTTGATCTTGCAACTTGCAACAACCTTGATTTTTGGATTACCCTGAGTATGGATTACCCTGAGTGAGTTATGATTTTAATTAGAGATTTGTGGAAGTTAAGGGTTTGTTTCGTAATTTAGAAAATTTAGGTGCTAAAAGGTATATAAGAATTTTGTTAGGATCGAATTGAATAACTAGAATAATGGAGGAGTAATAAAAGTGTTTTGGATAAGTTAAAAATAATATTTTAGGAATAAAATTATGAATTTAGTATTAACCAATCAATTTAGGGTTTTAAAATTATGGCATTTGGCAAGATTCAGTTTCATGTTATAGTGGTCCAGGATATTGAAGACACTTTCCAAGTCTTGGAGATGATTCTCTGCTTTCTTAGATTTCACCACCATATCATCGATATATACTTCCATAGTGTCCCCCAATTTACCCTTGAACATCATGTTAACTAGCCTCTGATACGTTGCACCTGTATTTTTCAAACCAAATGGCATAGCAGTATAACAATATATACATGTAGGTGTCATAAATGTTGTATCCTCCTGGTCGGATGGTTCCATTTGGATTTGTTGAAATCCTGAGGATGCATCCATGAAAGTCAGCATTTCGTGTCCAGCAGTTGCATCTACCATGGAGTCGATATGAGGTAGGGGGAATGGATCCTTCGGGCATGCTTTGTTAAGGTCTGTGTAATCAACACATACTTTCCATTTCCCATTCTTCTTCTGGACTACTACCACATTTGCCAACCACTTTGGGAACTTGACTTCCCTTATCATCTTGGATTTTAACAGCCTTTCCACCTCTTCTTGGATGATAGCATTCCTTTCAGGAGCGCACTTTTTTTTTTTGTTAAATAGGCCTGAAAGATTTATCAATTCCAAGTTTATGAGTTATAATATCCTTTGATATACCTGTCATATCCTCGTTCTTCCAGGCAAATGTAGACATTCTGCATTTTAAAAAGTTAGTAAGTTGTTTTTCAATATCCTCAAGGATATTGACTCCTACAAGCACTAAGACATCAAGATTATCTTCATCAAGGATAACTTTCTTGACATCCTGTTCAGAATCTTCCACAATATCCAGTGCTTTTATCCTTAATTGCTATCCTTCCCAGGATTTTGTTGATGCCTTCATCGAGGAAGAGTAACACTCATTTGCTTCCTGCTGGTCACTTTCAACTTTCACCACTCCCAAAGGAGTAAGAATCTTTAAACATTGGTGATAAGTGGAGGGTACGACTTTCATGTCATGAATCTAAGGCCTGCCTAATATTATGTTATAGCATGATAATGAATCCATAACACAGAAACGTAGAAACGAGTTTACCCCTTCAACATAAACATGTAGCTTTATTTTCTAGACAGTGTTCTTCCCTTCTCCACTAAATCCTACAAGTACAGTGGAATTTGAAGCAATCTCAGCTTCCGGGATATTCATCTTCTTCAAGGTCTCCAACTGGATGATATTGACTGAGTTGCCATTATCTACCAGTATCCTGCGGACAAAATGGTTAGCAACCTATAAAGTAATTACCAACCCATCGTGATAGGGGATCCTGGATGTTATCCCGATCATCACTATCGAATGTTATCACTTTATCATCCGTCAGCATCGTCATTCTTGTTGGCTTATCTCCTCTTTCCGCTTTGGCTTCTTTAGCATGCCTTTTGGCTACAAAGTAAGAAGTCCCACATATGTCGGATGTGACAACTGTCAAATTTCAGGTATCCATACAATTATTAAACCATGATTAGTGCTTAATGACTGTGCTGAATTGCAATTAACTGCTTACTGATTAATGCCATATACATACATGTGCATCATATATTGCTTAATGTCATACCATTATTGCATGAAAGCTTATTTGACTCAAATGATGCACGAAACACAGTTAGAACAGTTATCAGATAAATCAGGAATATGCCGAAGGAGTTCAGTACATAGACAGACAGTGTGTTGAGACACAGAATGAGCCAGAAACCAAGTATTACACTAGTATAGTGTGTAGGAAAGTGAGGATTACAAAACTGCCTTCCTAGAGATAGTTTAAGTGCCGGAAAGTGCCTAAAACTCACATAAAGTGCTGAATTCCGCAAAATTCAGCAATAATCAGCATTTAAACAATCTAAGATTATGCAGAAATATGGTTAAATGGTCCTGAATGCTTTCCTAAGTGTCGGGAATCAAAAGTGTCACAAAAGGTAACAAAAAGCACCCTAAACTGCAAAGTTTAGCACCTTAACGAACCAGTAACCAACCGAACAACCGGACACTACCCGAAACACCAAATTTACACTAAAAGCACTGTTTTAACATTACCAAGCTAGTTATAGTCCCCGAACATCATAACACCTCATAAAATATCTAGTGACTAAAACACTTAACTAATACTTGAATATTAACTAGTAACTAACTAGTTTAGTTTAGACCTATGTCTAGACCCCCCCCCCCACCTATGGACGACCAACAAGGGCCCTATCATCTTGATTTTATTACTTAAAAACTAGATCATGTTGCATCTTTAGTAACATATTATACAAGGGTTAACACTTGAAATTGGATTATAAGAATGCACCATGATCATAACTTCATTTCTATCTTTCACCACTTCACACACTACTCTCTCTTCTCTTCTTGTTGTTCTCGGCCGACCCTAAGAACACACACACTCACCATTTTCATCCATCCTACAACCATTCCAAGCTTGTACAAAGGTGTTAGAAGACATACAAAGGAGCTAGGAGCTTGTAGAAGATCAAGGACCTCTTTCATTTGCTTTTATCCATCTCATAACTTCTCTTGATCATCCCTAGCCTTGTGCTAGTGGTAAGAACCTTGATCTTGCTATTTTACTTCCATTTTAAGTGGTTAAAAGAAGATTCCTAATGATAATCATGAAGAACACTAAGAATCACAAGAAGTAAACTTGAACAAAAGCATGATTAATGAAGAAACTAAGTTGTTTATGTGTTGATATACTTGTTGATCATTGTTTGCTTGTGAAAATGATGTTGATCATCATATGATCATGCTAGATCATGATTAAAAACATAATCTAGCAAGATGAGAGGATGAACATGATAGAAGTAAATGGATCATCCTCATAAGAAGCATGAACTTGAATGAATATGTGGTTTTCTTGAAAAATAATGATCAAAGTAAGTTGTTAATCATGTAGATCTAAAATTTCATGGATGATTTCTCAAGAAACCAAGTTAAAAATATAAGTTTTACTAAATTTTGGTTCTTACATAAATAAACCCTATTTTTAAAGGATTAATGTTGGTGCATTCATCTGTCGTCTTCGTCTTATGTCGAGTCTCGGGTTCGTTGCGATGCTAAAGAAGAGTGATGTCATCATATATGATGATGACATCATATATGTGACATCATCATTGACATCATATAGATGACATCATCAATTGCATCACACAAGAAGACAAAACGGAAAGTTCAATTTGAAAGTTAAATGTGTTGACCGTTTGAGAATGTATTGACCGTTTGAAATAGGTTACGTTTGAGAGGTCACGTTTGAAAGGGTTCCGTTTGAAAATGTTGTGTTATTTTCAAACGGAAGGGTCTAGCCTATATATACCCTTCAAACGAGTTCAGTTGTAACGTTCTAGATTTCGACGTCGAGGTGCTGTCGAAGTGTCTCCAGTCCTGTAAACGTTCAGAGATTAATAAACGAGACAATTAATAGTGAATACAAGCTAAACGAAGACCGAATCAATGAATTCCGCCTCTGATTCGGTCTGAGCACTCTTCTGATCGACTCGTTAGGTCGTTTCACGATCCTACAAGTGGTATCAGAGCTCAGGAGGAAGAGTTCTTACCGTTTAGTATGTTTTCGCTGGAATATTCTGATTTCTACACCTTTCTTTTCGAAAATTACAAGTTTTCACGGATAAAATCGGCTAAAATTTTCATAAAATGTGCGTAATGGTGTTTTAACAAACCCTTGAGAATATCGGACCTAAATTCGAAGTTTAACCGGTAAAAAAGGACTGAAATATGGGTTCTGTTTGAACGAAGCATAGGTGTTCCGTTTGAAAACTGCTGTCAATCGTTTGAATCTGGTCCCATCGTTTGAAAACTGATGTCAATCGTTTGAATCTGGTCCCATCGTTTGAAAATGATGTAATTTCAAACGTGACAGGTCTGTTACGTTTGAACCTATCGTTTGAAACTGATCGTTTGAACCTATCGTTTGAAACTGATCGTTTGAACTTATCGTTTGAAACTGATAGTTTGAACATATAGTTTGAAATTGCACCTGAAAGTTTGAAAATGAACCTGGCCGTTTGAAATTAATCTGATCATTTGAAAGTGGTTTAGTTTTTCACGTGATAGTGCTTTGGGTTGTGTGAACCGTTTGGAAAGTTAATTGAATTGTGTATAAAAGTCTAAGAGGATGTCAGGTAATTGATGTTTGGAATAAGAGATCATGTGTTTTGTCAGTTAGCATGTAAAGTTCATCGTTTTGTGTGAAAAGTATAAAGAGATTGTCGGTTTGTGTGTGATCTTTATCGAAAGTTGTCAGCTAGAACAATATACAATCAGACTGAATGTGATTTCATTGACTCATTTATTAGAACATCAATCAAAGAGCTTTTAAATTGAATTGTTGGATTAGTGGTTTTGGGGGTCCTATCAGATTTAAGTAAGCATTAAAAGTGTCGGCCACTTGATATTCTCAATATATTGAAAATTGTTTCGATAATGTGTTTGGTCCAATCATGTGAATTCGTTTATTAATGGTGTTGGCATGATATAAATCTCATTCTGAATTTGCATGAGATCAGTCCACGTGATCAAGTCAGTCAAGTCATTAAATGGATACATGTGATTTAGCATTAAAAGTCTAAGTCTATTTGATTATTAGTGGCCCAATCAGAAATATCTTAGCATTAATTGTTGAACAAATTCTCGACTCAATCTTTGTGTAGTGTAGTCCACTTCATACTTGAAAAATTGATAGTGTGTTGTTGTGTGAAAATTTTGTCGGATTTGTTAGAAAAATGGCGATGGTATTCGATGAACAGGAAAACAATAAGCTTGAAGATTTTAATAATTGGTATATGAGAAATATGGATACCGATTATAGAAATGTGAGTTCAGGTATTTGGGCTAAAAGTTTTGAATTATTCATATGTCAAAAGGATGAAACGTTGAATGAGATGGAAACACGGTTTAAAATTTTAACGGACAATTTGTGGAGAACGGGTATTAGAATGACAAATGATGAACATATATCGAAATTGACAACTGCATTACCTGCTAAATGGGATGAGTTCATGGTTGAGCTAAAACAGAAAGATTTTTTTCCAGAGCTTTTTCCATATCAGTTCTTTAATGAGGTTAATGCAGAGTATTATAAAGAAGAAAAGAAAAGGAGGGATTTTTTGTCCGAGATGGAAAAGAATTTAAATAAATTGGAGTTGGATGTACTTATTGAAATTGATAAAAGAATTTGTGGATTTCTTGCAACAAAGAGTACTCTGAAATATGATATCAAAAGGAAATGTTATATTGATGATAGTATGAATCCTTTTAATTTTGTTAAACTTTTTGGTGCAGGAACATACAAGATGGAAAAAGATCAAGATTCAAAGATTGAAGAATCTGTGAAGAATGACTCTTCAAGTTCTGCATCAGTGTGTTTTACATGTGACAGCTTAAAGACGGAAAATGACAAACTCGTGAAAGATGCGGAAAGTTTGACTTTGGAAGTCAAAAAGCTGAATGATAAGAAGCAAACTGATGTAAAACAGATTCTGGATTTACAGGGAAATTGTGAAAAGCTAAAAGCTGAAAATGTTAAACTGTTAAATGATTTGAACAGTTTGACATCAGAAAACAAGAAGTTGAAAGAAAAAGCAAAAGTTTTTGAAGAGAAAATGAAAAGTTTTGAAAATGAAAAATCAAAGATTGAAAAAGATTTTCAAAGTCAACTAAAAATTTTAGAAGATGAGAGAGATTTGTTTGGTAAAAACAATCTTGAAAAACAAATTGCAATCAATTCTCATCTTGAAAAGATTATTCGACTTGAAAAAGAGGCAGAATGTGCTCAAAAGAAAATCAAGGAATGGGAACAAAAGTTGAAGGTGTTTGTGAATACTTCAACTATTCCTTGTCCAAAACCTTTAAATTCTGTTCCAATAAGTGAAAATGTCACAAACTTTGACAATGTCAAAGTTGAAGATTGTGATGAGAAATCTGATGATGAAAAAGATAAAAGTGAAAAACAAAAATTGTTTTTGAAATTAAAAGAAAAATTTCAAGAAACTGTTCTGCAATCGACTGTAAAAGGAGAATGCTCTAAGCAAAAACCTTTGAAGAAGAAAGTGGAACAAAAACAAAAAGAGAAAATTTTGAAAAATGTTCAAAAAGAAAATAACAGCTCATCAGATCGATCATCCAATCGCAATAAAAAACCACAAAAAGTAAAAAATGAAAACTCAAAAATTGTTGGCAATAAGTGGTGCAGGTCGGACCACAGTGCTCAAAAGCCAAATCCAGCAAACATGAGGAAGGAATATCACCAATCCAAACAATGCTATAATCTGAGCATCTGGTGTGAAAATGGTGATTGGTACGATAACAGAGTGTGTTACAGATGTGGTTATCAAGGACACATTGCTGTTAACTGCCAAAGTTGGAGGTTTGAGTCAAGAAGATGTTTTAACTGCAACATCATTGGCCACATTGCCAGAGATTGCCCAAGGAGATCAAATGAAAGATTGAGGGTTAATTCTCAGAAAATGGCAAAGAAATCAGTCAATGTCAAGCCCAAAGAACAGAAGGTTCAAGAACCTAAAGTTCAAGAAACGAAAGTGAAGCTTTCTCAAGGGCAAAAAGACAGACTGAGGAAGAAGAGGAAGAAGGCGAGAGAGTATCTCGAGAAGATTTTGTCCTCGGGTTCATCCGTTGGTAAAAATAAGAGTTCTGATGAACCACTTTCCTCAACTGCAAAGTCAAACAAGACGAGTTCATCAGATACAAATCTGAGGACAGAAGAGAGAAAGAAGAAGAAGAAAGTTGTCGGCGATGAATCTGGCTCATCAAAGTCAGACAAGCCACATTCAGGCGATGAATCTGGTGTGGTAAAGCCAGAAGAGCCTTGTATTGAGGTAAAAGTTGAGAATTCTGGTCTAACAATGGATGATGCAAACTTTCCACCATTGTTGAACAAGAATTCAAAATCACCCAAGGACAGTCAGGCTTGGGTGAATCTGTTTAAATGAAAAACCTGACTTGCCGGAGATCCCAAGTTGGTAATCGTGGATCATGAATCGGCATCATTCTTTATCATGTTTGTATAAAATGTTTGAGAAGTTTTTGCAGGACTTGCCGGAACTCCCAGGTTTGTAAGCGAGGATAAAATCAACCAAAAGATGGTAAATTGGTTGAAAAGCAGGTTTAAGTTGTATGGTTGTGATTTTTACAAGTGGTTCAGAAGTTGAATTGGAATGATTTTACAAGTGGTAAATCAGGGACATTAAGTTGTATCTGATTTACTACATATGATTGGTAAAACAACGTGATGATTTGATCCTCAATTTTACAAGTGATAAAATCAACAAAACTTATTTTCCGGAAAAACCATTTGATTAAAACAAACTTAAGTGTTTTGAAATCATAATGGGAAAATAGTTTGTTGTGAGGGGGAGTTCTGATTGTTTATGCCAAGTGGATGGCGAATTGAGGCAATTCGATATTAGTTGTCATGTTTGTGTACAGTTTGTTTTCAAATTTCCTAAAATGTGTTTGCATTTTAGGGGGAGTAAGATTTTAGAAAATCCAAAAACATTTGAAAATTTGAAAAAGCCAAAAACATGATAAAATCAAAAATGAGTTTTTGTTGCATAAAAGAGGAAATGATAGTACATCAGTGGACGATCACAGCATGCTAAAGAATTGGAAAGTAAAAATGTGATAAACGGTCTCACTGATGATGTGCCAGTAGGTTTTTGCACATTTAATAGATTGTGACGAGATATAAACCTAAATTTCAAACTTGCTTGTTCTGTGGGTTAACATAAACTTGGATATATAGGTAACCCCTGAAATCTTGTTTGAAAGGTCCCTTATTCTGAGATACTAGGTCTTTATGCTCAGTGATATCTGGGGTATTATCCCGGGACTTCTGCTGAAAGAAATTTCTGACCTAGTCCCCGGATAATGCTTTCTGCAAATGCTTGAAACATAGCATCGCCCTCAGCAAGCTGATGAAACAATAAAATTGATAGTCGCTGCTATTGTAATGCAAAAGATCCTCTAAAGGGGACTCACCAAAAGTCGAAGCCGTCATCTCTCTGCGTATCGAAAGATCGACCTGAGCTCTCACGGCCCTCGTACTATAATTTATTCCCCTGACAGATATCATCTGTGGTATACTCACCTGTAAGACTGAATATTGGGATCTGGATACGGGAGTATATTCAAGTAGTGGGACACACGAATAAGTTCAAGAGCTTAAAACATTAATCTCGTATCTCGGATCAATTGAACTTTGTGTGAAAATTTAAGTGGACAAACATACTGACAATCTAGGTGAACTGTTTAGAACTTAAAATGAAATGAAGCTTAACGGTGTTGGTGATATATCTCAGAAACTGATATGATCCTCTTGCACAAACTCACAAAAATATTGTTTGTAAATATTTCATTTAATGCTTTTCAGTACTTTCAAAAATCCAAAAAGATTTTAGTGTGTTTTAGCGTAAATTTTGAATAATTCAAAAAGATTTTCGACAACTGATGTTGAAGAGCTGATTTTCAAAATTCCGAGTGCTGAACATGATGAACTGGTTTGGGAATGTGTGTGCTGAATTGAAGAAATTTTGTTTTGAGAAAGAAGTTGAGATTAGTTAATCAGGGTCATTAATTTGAACTTGATGAAACTATTTCCAGTAAGTTTTTCTTATTGATTTAAGTAAAAACTTATGTTGTGTTGAGAAAATGTGTGCAGGAAATGAGCTAATCAGAGATAAAGCCAGGGATTGACCTCAAGGTGATAGCTAATTCCAGACAGCGATCTCATCATGAAGAGAGGGGGAGTCTGACGAGGTTAGAACCAAAGAGAAGATCCTGGTATATGCGAAGAAAGTGAAGAGACTGATTAAGACTGAAGATGCAAAGACTCGACACTTAAGACTCGTCAACATCTGAGGGGGAGTCTGTTGGTGCATTCATCTGTCGTCTTCGTCTTATGTCGAGTCTCGGGTTCGTTGCGATGCTAAAGAAGAGTGATGTCATCATATATGATGATGACATCATATATGTGACATCATCATTGACATCATATAGATGACATCATCAATTGCATCACACAAGAAGACAAAACGGAAAGTTCAATTTGAAAGTTAAATGTGTTGACCGTTTGAGAATGTATTGACCGTTTGAAATAGGTTACGTTTGAGAGGTCACGTTTGAAAGGGTTCCGTTTGAAAATGTTGTGTTATTTTCAAACGGAAGGGTCTAGCCTATATATACCCTTCAAACGAGTTCAGTTGTAACGTTCTAGATTCCGACATCGAGGTGCTGTCGAAGTGTCTCCAGTCCTGTAAACGTTCAGAGATTAATAAACGAGACAATTAATAGTGAATACAAGCTAAACGAAGACCGAATCAATGAATTCCGCCTCTGATTCGGTCTGAGCACTCTTCTGATCGACTCGTTAGGTCGTTTCACGATCCTACAATTAACAAGTGTAGAAGTATGTGTGTAACAAGAAGAATTCAAAAAGAAACATTTTTAGAAAACATGATCATAAGTTGTAAAGATCAATCTTCTTTAAAAATGAAGTTTTTGAAGAATCAATCACACTTTAGAAGGTAACAAGGCTTACTAAGAACACTAGTAAGTTACTACAAATTTTTACAAATATTCAAGTTCATGGAGTATTAGATTTTGCTTGTTTGTGGCAAGATTGGTAAGTGTAGATTGGTTATTGTTGATTATTGGTTGATTGTGTTGATTTTTACAAAAGAAAATGATATGCTTGAAAGCATGGAAACCTCCATTTTTAGGAGAAACTATGGCAAAAATTTTCTAAAAATTAAACACTTAGAAAAATATTTCTAAACAAATATTTACAAGTGTATTTTAAACCATGAATTTCTCACATAAACTTTGCCATAATTTTTGTTACAAAAATATAAATATTGGAGGTTTGTTTTCACAAATAAAAGTGACTAAATATGTATTTAGAAAAATATATATTTAGAAGTCACCATGTGTGTGATTATTTGTATATTATGTGTATTAGTTATATTATTTTAGGACTTGAAATAATATAACTCACTAAAAATACCAAAAAAAATAAAAATCCAAAATATTACCAAAATTCCAAGAATATGAACATACACATTTACACAAAATATTGGTGAAATCGAACTATGGAATAAGACTTATAAAATATTCCGGAAAATTGATTCACAAGTATATTTTGGTAAATAATATTTTGCACACCAAGTGAATAAAAAAATGATTTTTACAATTGTTACAAAGTTATATCATATTTTTGACAAGAAGAAAAATATTTTGGTAAATAATATTTTGCACACCAAGTGAATAAAAATATGATTTTTACAATTGTTACAAAGTTATATCATATTTTTGACAAGAAGAAAATATATTATTTTGGGTGAATAAAAATATGTATTTTCTTGGAACTATTAGAAGATATATTATTTTAAAAGAAATATATATTTTCTCAAACAAAAACGGAATATATCATTTTGGAGAAAAATAAGTTTATATATATTTTCTAAGTTAGACTTGAAAATATATTATTTTTGGAAATTATATGAAAATACAAATATTTTTGCCAAATGTAGATTATAAAAAATATTTCTTAAAATATATTTTGGAAATATATATATATTTGTGAAATTTTATTAAAGATAATATTCCGGAAAAATTTATACGAAATTAAGTATAAGAATACTTAATGAATACAATAAAATATGTATTCTCATACGTATAGTTATACACCGGAATACGACCCCAATACATGGCAAAATATACATATACAAGAATACGAATACACCCATCCTTGGGAAGGATATACAAGTATAATTACGTGAAAGGTGTCAAGTTAATATATATATTGTTTTAATAATTATTCCAAAATTTAATAAATATAATTTAAGTTAAAATATTTATTATTTTAATAAATAATTATATAACTTGGAATAATATCGAAGACACGAAGAACGTAACTCAAAGACACTAACTAATACTAAATCAAGGCACGGCCCGTTCGTCTAATAGATCATAGTACGTTGTAGGTAGTCGTGTTATATCCGAAGAAGCTTGAGTTACGGTGATTGAAGACGTAAGACTGTGAGTTCCTGTCCCCCTTTTCTTTAAACTGTTTTGTTTTATAACTTTGGGGGTGAAGTACATGTTACAAAACGATTACAAACAATTACAAGTTGTATGGTTAGCTATGGAAAGTACAGTAGATCATGTGAATGGGTAGGCGCACTCCTAAGACCATTAATCCTCGTGTTAGGACCGAGGGGCATGAGTGATAGATCTATTTGGGTGTAGCGAGCCCACACCCATGTGGACCGGGGATTGGCCTATGAGGTGACTATGTCTTACAGCCGGAGGCCTGGTACAAAATCTGCTAGGTTTGAGCCTTCCTACGTCGTTGCACGCATGTTAATGGCCTTGCAAACCATTAATCGATTTGTTTCCTTGTTTTGCTTTCATACCGGGATCTACAAAAACATACATACATACAATGATTACAAGGTTTCATTCTTACACACAAACAAACACATGAACTCGCTCAACTTTTGTTGATGTTTTCAAAATACATGTATTTCAGGGAATTAAAAGTGGATCTGGCGGGCGTTGGATGTTTCAAGTTGCATTAAGAATAAGGATGTCATCTGTTGTCTTAGGGTTTGGTTAGTGTGTCTTACTCCTGGACGAGACACATCTTCCAAAGCCTGATTTTATTTAGAGTCTTTTGATGAGTCCTTAGGGAACTCTAAACAATTCGTATGGTTTGTAAAAATTGAATTTGAAGCCTGTGTTTAAACAATGATGTTTGTGATGTTTTGAAAACTTATTTAATGGATGACCATCCATGGTTTTATCATTTAGTTGTTATTATGATTGAATGAAATGATATTAAGCAAGTCACACATAATCACGCTTTGGCAATAGACAGGGTGTGACAGTTTGGTATCAGAACTTCGATTGTAGCGAACTAGGATTCCTTCTCGAGTCTAGACTACAATCTGTAGGGCTCTCACGAAAATATTTTTACAACATGTTTTCATTGCATATGCCCGGATCCAAGAAAAACAAACATTTTTACAAACGAAAAGACACGAAACACATTCCAAGGTTTATGTTGTGGTTCAGTCTGAGAGACTAGGTGGTTCAGTCTGAGAGACTGTGTGGGTTAGTCTGGGAGACTAGGTAGTTCAGTGTGGGAGACTGTGTGGGTTAGTCTGGGAGACTAGGTAGTTCAGTCTGGGAGACTGTGTGGGTTAGTCTAATAGACTGGGTGGTTTAGTCTGGGAGACTGGGTGGGTTAGTCTGGGAGACTAGGTAGGATACATGGTTACATGATTGCATTGTCATTGATTACAAGCTTAATAGTTGATATATGTGCATATGTTGTGTTGTTTTGTTACAAACACTATGTCATCATCCGAGATTGGATTGTCCGATACTGATGACCCTATGGCTATTGTTTCTGACGATGAGATTGTCCCTGAGCCAGAGATCTTTACTTCCGACACAGAAAGCAACCCGGAGATGATGTCCGACGACGACGATTTTCAGCCATTTGCGCTGCCCGATTTTGGCGATGATCTACCGCTTGCTGATGGTATCCCGGACGAGGATCCATTTGTTATTCCCATTCCTGTCCACGATCATCTTATCATCGGTATCCCGATGGTGAGCACGTTGTGGCACCGATCCTCGCTTATGTTCCCTTGGTGGTCATTCCTCCTGAGGATTGGCCATTCGATGATCTGTTTGACGATGATTTTGATCTGTTTGTTGATGGTCCTCCCGATGACGCTCATGGTGATGGAGAGCTTGATGAGGATGTTGTTGATATTCCACTTCTGAGGATTCCTGTTATTTAGATTTCTTCTGATTCTAGCTTACACTCTGTCTCAGATTCCTTTGAGTCTGTGACGTCTTCAGCATTGCAGGCAGTTGGTTTACGACATTACGCCACTGATTCTGAATACGATTTAGCCATGTCAGCTGCACCGTCTCTTCCACATGACTTTGAGCCTGGACTTAAGCCTGATTTTATTCCTGTTGATTAGCCCGATGCTGCACCTGCTGATCCTGAGCCGATACCTGCTCCTGAGCCTTTGCCTGATCATGACCCTGTTCCATTTGGCATACCTGACATTGCACCGCTCATACCTGATCCAGTTCCTACACCCGTTGACCCTCCTGTTATTGAGACAGTCACTCCCCCACTTGCACCCGCACCCGCTGATGTTTCTCCTTTTCACCCAGAGACTCTCCTGGGGAGGGCACTTCAGGAGTCTGATGTACACCGTGTCGACCTGCCTATTGTTTTCTTGCAGGATATACCCGCACCCCATCCAGGGGAAGGCACTTCTAGCCAGCAGCCTAGCCATGATCCTCATGTTTCAGCAGCTTTCCCTCACATGCCTTAGTCTGCACCTTCTGCTCATTTTACTTCTTCACCACTGGACGAGCCACTTAGATGGTTCCCACCTTACACCATGCCGATTTCTGATCCCTACCATCCCTCACATTTTACTGGTTATACACGGGATGAGTTACTTCTATCATTGCAGCTCCAGTATGAGATCATGAGTCGCAGGATTTTAGAGCTTGAGATGACACCGCGTCCTTTGCCATGTCCGTGTCAGCCTGCATTTGTTCCTCATTCATCACCATCCCCATTTTCACATCCTCCTGCACCGCTTACTCCATTTCCTAAGTTTGATACTCGATTTCTCACCGTTGAGCAGCAGATCAGTTATCTGTTACGTCATGTTTATGATCTTGAGGAGGAGCTTGCGCATGTGCGCAACTTGCTTTTTGTTCCTCCACCTCCTCCGCCACCACCATCAGCATAGTTGGTTTTTGGTTTTATGTAGGTAGCTTAATTTTGATGAGAGCACCGCTATCGAGCTGAGCTAGTGAAGCCTTTTGGAGATCACCTTTTTGATTATATGACTCTGTAGACTGATAGACATTTTGGACAAGGGCAGTATGACCCTGTGATCCCTTTTGATACGATACTTTTGTAAAACATGTAACAATGTGACAACTCGTATTTCAGAACCTATCTTTGTAACGTATGTGAACACTATGTGATTATGTGAACTTGATGATTAATGGAATGTTATGTTTGATATGTGTTATGTGTAATGAATGTATGTATATACACAAACCAATCGCACAACACAACCCAATCGCACAAGCCCATTCGGGCTACACTCTTTGCATCCGAACCTAGGACAGCCCAAGTTGGGTTCGGCCCACTCCCTCATATGCATACATACACACCCTTAGAGAGTTTGTTTCTCATTTGTTGCAAAACAAGAACACACCAAACCCTAATCCCTCCTTCTCTCTCTCTCTCGATCCCGACGGCAACAACATCCATCTCTTCGAAGCTCTCTCGATTCGGATTATTCTTATTTGAAGCTTGATAACCGGTTAGTGTTTTATGATGCTTGTTGTTAGATAATATTATGGTTGCCATGAATTTATGTAATAGTTAGGGTTCTTGGTATGAATAATGTTCTTGATGTGGTAATATTCATATGATTCGGATTACATGTTATTGATTTAGAACCGTGTAGATGTTAATCGGATTTGCATATTATTGTTCTAGAACCGAATGCTTGTTAACCGGCTGCATGTATGTGAAATCGGACTAGTTGTATGGTCGATTATGAAGTGTTATATGATGATTTGAAACCCCTAGATGGATATATTTAAGTATTTTGATTATTGTTCATGATTATGATTATGTTAGGGTTCATGAGAATGGATGTTAAAACCCTTGTTTGATCGAGAATTTGCATGAATGGAAACTGTTAATTGGGTCAAACGAATTGATTTGGAATTGGTAATTGATTGCATGAAATTAGGAAATCATAACTGATCGCACAAGACTCCTTGGTCGCACAAGATAGACTGATGTACAACAAGTTAGAACACAGTGTACAATCAGGATATGCATGATCGCACAAGACCTGTGGATCGCACAAGAAGGTGCCGATCGCACAAGTCTTGGGCCTTACACAAACAACTTGGATTTGGATTACTGTTGGGCCTCAAAGCCCAAGTCCTGTCGCACAAGAATTGTCCAGTCGCACAAGATGAACTGGACCGCACAAGATTATTAAATTGTTACATTTGTTGGGCCGTATGAGTGTTGGGCTGTTTATGTTAATTGGGCCGGGTTTAAGGCTGATCGCACAACCCATTGTGGATCGCACAAGTTGTGCTGATCGCACAATGGGATGGGCCGCCTATTGGTTGGGCTTTATCTTTCGGATCGCACAAGTTGGACGTGTTTGGTACTTGAATGCTACTGTTAATGTGTTAACATGTATTATGTGTTTGCCATGATCAATACGTGTTCGTAATCTGTTAACTATGTGTAAACATACGTGCACTTCTTGAACCTAGACCTGACTTGTATGGTAACCATGTTAGGACGTGGTTGACCTCTAGCAGCTCGATTGACCTTTTGTTTATCTGCCGAGCTAACCTAAGGTGAGTTCACACTTTCTACAAAGCATGGGATTCCCTGGGGTTGGGAATGGGTTAAGGAATATGGATTCCTCGTCCTTTCTTGGGTAGGACAGTACGGGTTCAGGAATATAATTCCTCGTCCTCGTGGACAGCTAACATTTCACTAGACCAAAACTCTATCACGAAGTCCCTCCTTTTTATATCGTCTTAATCGTCGGGCCAATGGCGAGCGGGTCATTAGTTAGATAGCGCTATTTAGGTCTGACAAGCCTTACACCGTACCGCAGAGGACGGGCGTGAACTAATGGATCTGGGCACGTCAATGATGATAGACATTGACAGTTCAGGGCACATAAACATGACTACAGTCAGCAGTCGATATGGTAACGAGTCTAGTAGTATATACATGGGGTATCCCCCACGGCCAGAGAGCCAGATATATATAAACATGGGGTAGCCCCCACGGCTGGATTGCCAGAGTAAATGGGATAAACAAATCACGTTTTCAACTATGGGGTAACCCCCACGGCAGGTATGCCAGTTAAAGGAAACTGTTTTTGGAACAACTTAAAACAAACACCCAACTGTGAACTCGCTCAACATTGTTGTTGACTCGTTACTACATGCTTTGCAGGTCTATAGGTACTTACCTAGAGCTTGCATGGGGAAGGTTCGTTGTGGGACATGGACAGCTGTGTGCCATGTTAAACTTTGAAACATTTAAACTTATGATTTGGTTTTAAACATTTTGCTTCCGCTTGCAACTTAAACTATGTTTGTTTGGACACCAATTGTATTGGTTGGACTTTTATAATTACTTACTTACTTGTTCAATATGATTGGTGGCTTGATCCTGGTCAGTCATGCCTCCAAGCGGTGATACTCCGCAGGTGGATTTTGAGGATGTGACAGATTGGTATCAGAGCCATTGGTTATAGTGAACTTGGTTTTAAAAAGGGGAAAATCTTTTTGGTAAAACCAGACTATAACCTGTACAGTGCTCAACGATCCACAACGACGCTTCACTCCACGTGCAAGGCTCAACACTATAGGTGGCATGGCTTATGTTATATTGCCTACTTGCTAGTGACATAGAACTTTGATTATGGTATGCTTAGATGAACGTAACAACTGTTGTTAGAAACACATGTGTGCTTACTCTCTTCGGTCATCGCACTTTCGCGAATCTCTCTTTCACTCATGTATTCCTTTGATATGAAGACCATGAGTGGACGTGTTAACCTAACTCAAGCCCAGTGGACGGCTTTGATCAACGAACTACCGAACCTATCCTAGGATGTTAGATCCTACTCTCATGACCTAACTCTCGCGCAACAAGGTTAGAACGCTCAGCCACCTGTATGCACGTTCAAAACCTTCATGGATTGCCGACCTAGTACATTCAATGGCACTGAAGGAGCTGTAGGCCTCCTCCACCGATTCGAGAAGCTCGAAACGGTCCTCGAAATGTGTGAATGCCCTGAAGCTCGCAGGGTGAAGTACGCTACTGGAACCCTCGAGGGCACTGTGCTGACTTGGTGGAACGCGCAAGTCCAAATGTTAGGGCTGGCAGCTGTTAATGCCACCCCATGGAACGACTTCAACAAACTGATTAAGCGAGAATACTGTAATCGTGATGACATCCACACGTTGGAAGTGGAGTTCTTTAACCTAAAGATGACGGGATCAGAGATAGAGGCGTATACGAAGCGATCTAACGAACTAGCAGTGTTATGTCCAACTATGGTGGACCCTCCCATCAAGCGTATCGAGTTGTACCTCAAAGGCTTAGTACCAGAGATTCAAATCCATGTGACTTCTGCTAACCTTGCTACCATCCAGGACGTTACTCGTCTTGCTCATCGTCTCACAGACCAGGCAGTGGAACAGAACAAGCAGCCTAAACATATCGGTGCTACTACTACTACTTCTGCCACTCCCGGTGACAACAAGCGTAAATGGGATGGAGCTTCAAGCAAAGGTTCGACTTCTGTTCAATCTTAGTCTCAGCAGAGAAGGACTGACGACTACAAGAGCCCTAGTCAGCAATCATCTGGTAGTCAAAGTCAAGGAGGGTACAGGGGAGTTCACCCCAAATGCAATCGCTGTAACCTACACCACAGCGGGCCATGCCCCAGGAGTAACTGTCATCGGTGCAACAAGCCAGGCCACGCTGCAAAGGATTGCAGAAGTTTACGCCCCGCGAATCAAAATCGTCAGCAACAACAAGCTCCACAGAATCAACGTCAGTAGCAGCAGCAACAAGGTATCAACAGAGGGTGCTATCAGTGTGGAGCTGAAGGCCACTTTAAGAGAGATTGTCCCCAACTGAATCAGAACCAGAACAACAACAATAATAATAATAACCAGGGGAATGGTAACAATGGGGGCAACAACGATGGCAATGGTGCCAGGGGTCGTGTTTTTGTGATTGGACAGGGTGATGCAATGAACGATCCCAACGTTGTGACGGTTTCGACATCGTTATTGGTATGGACTGGTTATCTCAACATCGAGCAGAGATACATTGCAAAGAGAAGATCGCCCACATTCCTCGTGCTGGTAAAGAACCTTTGGTAATTCATGGTGACAAGAGTGGTGCTGTGGTGGGCATCATTTCTTTCCTTAAGGCCCCGAAGTGTTTATGTAAGGGCCACGCAGCTATCTTATCCCTCGGGACGAATGCATCAACGAAAGAGAAGGGAATAGAAGACATTCCCGTTGTACGAGATTTTCTAGAGGTATTTCCTGAGGAATTGCCTGGACTCCCACCTCATCGACAAGTCGAGTTTCAGATCGAGCTAGCTCCTGGAGCAGCGCCAATAGCTCGTGCACCTTATCGCTTAGCTCCATCAGAATTGGAAGAACTATCTACGCAACTACAAGAGCCTTTGGACAAGGGTTTCATTCGTCCTAGCTCTTCGCCCTGGGGAGCTCCAGTCTTGTTTGTAAAGAAGAAGGACGGTACCTTCCGTATGTGTATCGACTATCGAGAACTCAACAAGGTGACCGTGAAGAATCGCTATCCTCTTCCACGCATCGACGACCTATTCGACCAGCTGCAAGGGTCGAGCTTTTACTCGAAGATTGATTTGAGATCAGGATATCAGCAGCTGAGAGTCCGAGAAGAGGACGTCTCCAAAACAGCCTTTAGAACTCGTTATGGACACTATGAGTTTTTGGTCATGGCTTTTGGGCTGACAAACGCACCTGCGGTCTTCATGGACTTGATGAATCGAGTGTGCAAGCCTTACCTGGACAAGTTCGTTATAGTTTTCATCGACGACATCCTGATCTATTCGAAGAGTCAGGAGGAATACGAGCACCATCTACGACTCATTTTGGAACTCCTTCGAACAGAACAACTTTATGCTAAGTTCTCGAAATGCAACTTCTGGCTTCGTGAAGTCCATTTCCTAGGTCACGTGGTAAACAAGGATGGGATTCACGTTGATCCATCCAAGGTTGATTCAATCAGGAACTGGCCTGCACCCCGTACACCAACAGAAATTCGCCAATTCTTGGGTTTGGCAGGTTACTACAGGAGGTTCATTAGGGATTTTTCCAAGATTGCACAACCTCTCACCTCACTAACGCAGAAGGGCGTTACTTATCGATGGGGAAATGCACAGGAATCAGCATTTCAGCACCTAAAGGATAGACTTTGCAGCGCACCTATTCTTTCATTGCCAGAGGGCACCGACGATTTTGTGGTCTATTGTGACGCATCCATTCAGGGTCTTGGATGTGTATTGATGCAACGTGACAAGGTCATAGCCTATGCCTCACGCCAACTTAAAGTTCATGAAAGGAACTACACTACGCACGATTTAGAGCTGGGAGCTGTTGTTTTTGCACTTAAGATATGGAGACATTACCTGTACGGTACCAAGTGCGCCATTTACACCGATCACAGGAGTCTCGAGCATATCTTCAAACAGAAGGAACTGAATATGCGACAACGACGATGGGTCGAGCTACTGAACGACTATGAATGCTCGATCAGGTACCACCCAGGCAAAGCCAATGTTGTGGCTGACGCCCTCAGTCGAAAGGACACTACGCCTAAGCGCGTACGAGCTTTACAACTCACTATTCAATCTAGTCTTCCTGCACATATAAGAGATGCTCAGGTAGAAGCATTGAAACCAGAGAACGTCAGGGCTGAAGCCCTACGCGGCTCAAGGCAACGATTAGAACAAAAGGAAGACGGTGCCTACTACGTAACAGGACGTATTTGGGTCCCACTCTATGGCAACCTACGAGAGCTTGTGATGGATGAGGCACACAAGTCTCGCTACTCAGTACATCCTGGTTCGGATAAGATGTACCACGATATCAAAACTACGTATTGGTGGCCTAGCATGAAGGCCCACATAGCAACTTACGTCAGCAAGTGTTTGACTTGTGCGAGAGTCAAAGTCGAATACCAAGAACCTTCAGGCCTACTCCAACAACCTGAGATACCACAATGGAAATGGGAGCAAATTTCCATGGATTTCGTTACTGGCCTACCTAGATCTCAGCGCGGAAATGACACTATCTGGGTGATCGTGGATCGACTCACAAAGTCTGCACACTTCTTGGCTATCAAGGAAACGGATAAGTTCTCCACTCTAGCAGACGTTTATCTTAAGGAAGTCGTCTCGAGGAACGGGGTGCCCACCTCTATTATCTCTGATCGTGATGCACGTTTTACTTCCGAACTGTAGCAAGCAATGCACAAATCCTTTGGCTCACGTTTAGATATGAGCACAGCTTATCACCCGAAAACGGATGGGCAGTCTGAACGCACCATCCAGACCCTCAAAGACATGCTTAGGGCATGTGTGATTGACTTTGGCAATGGTTGGGAAAAACATCTGCCACTAGTGGAATTCTCGTATAATAACAGTTACCACACCAGCATTCGAGCTGCTCTGTTTGAGGCATTGTACGGGCGTAACTGCCGATCACCTCTTTGTTGGGCAGAGGTGGGGGATAGCCAGATCACTAGCCCAGAACTTGTGGTAGACACAACAGAAAGGATTGCTCAGATACGACAACGAATGGCGGCAGCTCTTGACCGTCAGAAAAGCTACGCCGATAAGGGCAGAAAACCACTCGAGTTCCAGGTTGGGGATCGAGTGCTACTCAAAGTTTCACCCTGGAAGGGTGTGGTTCGTTTTGGCAAACGAGGCAAACTTAACCCGCGATATGTCGGGCCATTCGACATCATCGAGAAAATAGGCAAAGTGGCCTACAAACTGAACTTACCAACAGAACTCAGTGCAGTTCACAATGTTTTCCACGTGTCGAATCTGAAGAAGTGTCTGTCAGATGAGACCCTCATAGTTCCTTTGAAGGAGCTCACTATCGACTAGCAGTTACGATTCATCGAGGAACCAGTTGAAATCACGGACCGGGATGTTAAGGTCCTCAAGCGCACTAGAATACCTCTCGTTCGAGTTCGTTGGAACTCACGTCGTGGCCCAGAGTTCACCTGGGAACGCGAAGATCAAATGAAACAAAAGTATCCCCAACTATTCGCAAGCAGTACAACCACTACTGAGGCTGAAG
The DNA here is from genome assembly GCA_030545235.1 of Helianthus tuberosus. Lineage (NCBI taxonomy): Eukaryota > Viridiplantae > Streptophyta > Magnoliopsida > Asterales > Asteraceae > Helianthus > Helianthus tuberosus. Next base: position 162,424,254 of record CM060365.1, read on the forward strand.
CTACTACGGAATTTCGGGACGAAATTCCAGATCAACGGGGGGAGGATGTGACACCCCAGGAAAACCATGCAACTTAACTAGCTTCCTCAGTGAGTACGTACCAAATTTCGGGACGAAATTTCTTTCAACTTGGGGATAATGTGACAACTCGTATTTCAGAACCTATCTTTGTAACGTATGTGAACACTATGTGATTATGTGAACTTGATGATTAATGGAATGTTATGTTTGATATGTGTTATGTGTAATGAATGTATGTATATACACGAACCAATCGCACAACACAACCCAATCGCACAAGCCCATTCGGGCTACACTCTTTGCATCCGAACCTAGGGCAGCCCAAGTTGGGTTCGGCCCACTCCCTCATACGCATACACACACACACCCTTAGAGAGTTTGTTTCTCATTTGTTGCAAAACAAGAAGACACCAAACCCTAATCCCTCCTTCTCTCTCTCTCGATCCTGACGGCAACAACATCCATCTCTTCGAAGCTCTCTCGATTCGGATTATTCTTATTTGAAGCTTGATAACCGGTTAGTGTTTTATGATGCTTGTTGTTAGATAATATTATGGTTGCCATGAATTTATGTAATAGTTAGGGTTCTTGGTATGGATAATGTTCTTGATGTGGTAATATTCATATGATTCGGATTACATGTTATTGATTTAGAACCGTGTAGATGTTAATCGGATTTGCATATTATTGTTCTAGAACCGAATGCTTGTTAACCGGCTGCATGTATGTGAAATCGGACTAGTTGTATGGTCGATTATGAAGTGTTATATGATGATTTGAAACCCCTAGATGGATATATTTAAGTATTTTGATTATTGTTCATGATTATGATTATGTTAGGGTTCATGAGAATGGATGTTAAAACCCTTGTTTGATCGAGAATTTGCATGAATGGAAACTGTTAATTGGGTCAAACGAATTGATTTGGAATTGGTAATTGATTGCATGAAATTAGGAAATCATAACTGATCGCACAAGACTCCTTGGTCGCACAAGATCAGATCGTACAAGATCTGATCTGGTCGCACAAGGCAGTCGCACAAGATAGACTGATGTACAACAAGTTAGAACACAGTGTACAATCAGGATATGCATGATCGCACAAGACCTGTGGATCACACAAGAAGGTGCTGATCGCAGAAGTCTTGGGCCTTACACAAACAACTTGGATTTGGATTACTGTTGGGCCTCAAAGCCCAAGTCCTGTCGCACAAGAATTGTCCAGTCGCACAAGATGAACTGGACCGCACAAGATTATTAAACTGTTACATTTGTTGGGCCGTATGAGTGTTGGGCTGTTTATGTTAATTGGGCCGGGTTTAAGGCTGATCGCACAACCCATTGTGGATCGCACAAGTTGTGCTGATCGCACAATGGGATGGGCCGCCTATTGGTTGGGCTTTATCTTTCGGATCGCACAAGTTGGACGTGTTCGGTACTTGAATGCTACTGTTAATGTGTTAACATGTATTATGTGTTTGCCATGATCAATACGTGTTCATAATATGTTAACTATGTGTAAACACATGTGCACTTCTTGAACCTAGACCTGACTTGTATGGTAACCATGTTAGGATGTGGTTGACCTCTAGCAGCTCGATTGACCTTTCGTTTATCTGCCGAGCTAACCTAATGTGAGTTCACACTTTCTACAAAGCATGGGATTCCCTAGGGTTGGGAATGGGTTAAGGAATATGGATTCCTCGTCCTTTCTTGGGTAGGACAGTACGGGTTCAGGAATATAATTCCTCGTCCTCATGGACAGTTAACATTTCACTAGACCAAAACTCTATCACGAAGTCCCTCCTTTTTATATCGACTTAATCGCCGGGCCAATGGTGAGCGGGTCATTAGTTAGATAGCGCTATTTAGGTCTGAAAAGCCTCACACCGTACCACAGAGGACGGGCGTGAACTAATGGATCTGGGCACGTCAATGATGATAGACATTGACAGTTCAGGGCACATAAACATGACTACAGTCAGCAGTCGATATGGTAACGAGTCTAGTAGTATATACATGGGGTAGCCCCCATGGCCAGAGAGCCAGATATATATAAACATGGGGTAGCCCCCACGGCTGGATTGCCAGAGTAAATGGGATAAACAAATCACGTTTTCAACTATGGGGTAACCCCCACGACAGGTATGCCAGTTAAAGGAAACTGTTTTTGGAACAACTTAAAACAAACACCCAACTGTGAACTCGCTCAACATTGTTGTTGACTCGTTACTACATGCTTTGCAGGTCTATAGGTACTTAGCTGGAGCTTGCATGGGGAAGGGTCATTGTGGGACATGGACAGCTGTGTGCCAAGTTAAACTTTGAAACATTTAAACTTATGATTTGGTTTTAAACATTATGCTTCCGCTTGCAACTTAAACTATGTTTGTTTGGACACCAATTGTATTGGTTGGACTTTTATAATTACTTACTTGCTTGTTCAATATGATTGGTGGCTTGATCCTGGTCAGTCATGCCTCCAAGCGGTGATACTCCGCAGGTGGATTTTGAGGATGTGACAAACAATATTGGTGGTCGATGATTAATGACAACTCAATTGTAATGTTCTCATTAAATACGTTGTTAATTTACTTGCTTGTGCTATGATTGTGATGATTACATGCTTACTTGTTATGGTAAACACTATTATATACGTACTAATTATTACACGAATAAGGCCTGACTTATACAATCTTCTTTATAGAAGATGCCTCCTCGAAGGAACAATCAATTGCACACAACAGAGGCAGAACTGCATGAATGGATTTGACAAGCAATTGCACAACATGAGGCCTTGCGCTCTGAGCACAGCGGAGGTCCCTCGGGGAATAACCCACCTCACGGTAATGTTTAAGTCACTTAAGACACATTACGATATGTTTGGACATTCCGTGTGCGTTTGCTAATGCTTACTGTGAATGATGTTGCTGGTACAGGCTATACTTACAAGCAGTTCCTTGACTGTAAACCTCTGAACTTTGACGGCACTGGAGGTGCTGTAGCTTTCGTTAGATGCGCTGAGAAAACAGATTATGTGCTGCGAATGAGCAAGTGTGTGCATGAGCACCAGGTCACTTACATTTCTGGATTGTTTCTTAATGGAGCTCTATCATGGTGGAACCTCCAGGTTCAGACTATAGGTGAGGAAGCAGCGTATGGTATGACCTGGGATGAGATGAAAGAACTAATGCGTAAGAAGTACTGCTCGAGAGCTGAAATTCAGAAGTTGGAAACCGAGTTCTGGAATCTGAAAATGGATGGACCTAAGATTGCTGAGTACGTACAGAGATTCTATGTCCTGTCTCGTGTTGTCCCCTACATGGTAGAGCCGGAATTCAAGCGAGTTGAACGTTTCATTTGGGGATTGGCACCCCAAATTATGAGCATGGTGACTACTTCCAAGCCCCCAACGATCACCAAAGCCATTGACTTGAGCGTGGCACTGACAGAGGAAGCAATTAGATTGAACAAGTTTTCGATCTCTGAGGGAAAGAAGAAGGAGACTCATGTTGAGTCATCAGGAGAGAACAAAAGGAAGTTCTCAAATTTCAAGAAGGGTACCCAAGGAAACAACAGTGGTAACAAGAAGAGAGATGTGAATCCACCAGCCGAGGTTAAGACTGGTGCTACTACTGGTGCTGAGATTAGAGGAAAAGGATATATGGGCACCCTGCCCAAATGTGATGTGTGTCAGTTTCATCACACTGGACGATGCAGAGCTGGAAAGTGTGAAACGTGCGGAAAAGTTGGCCATGCCAAAGAGACATGCTGGTATGGTGTCGGTCGTGGGAATAATGGTCAAAGAAGAAACAGGAATGGTAATGGCAATGGGAACCGTGGTGGAAACGGTTATGGGAATGGAAACCAAGGTGGGAATAATAACCAGGGAGGTAATGGAAATTGTGGTTCTGGAAATCAAGGTAGTAACGGCAACCGTGGAGCAAACAACAATCAGGGCGGTACTGGAATCAGACAAGGATGCTTTGGTTGTGGTGATGTTGGGCATTTCAAGAGAGATTGCCCAAAGAACAATCAAGCCCAAGGAAGAGTTTTCAACATTGGAGCTAGGGAAGCTCGCCAGGATTCGAACGTAGTTATGGGTACGTTCCCTATCAACCAACACTTTGCATCTGTACTATTTGATAATTGTGCCGACTATAGCTTCGTATCCCTAGAATTTAAGAATATACTTGGGTTAGTTGCCAGTAAGTTAGATATCCCATACTCGATAGAACTAGCTAATGGGAAGCTAGTAGAGGCAAACGAAGTGATTAAAGGTTGTGTAATAGAGCTGGGAGAGCATGAGTTTATGCTTGATCTTCTGCCAGTCGAGTTGGGAAGTTTTGACGTGGTAGTTGGAATGGATTGGTTATCAAGTAACCGAGCTGAGATCGTATGTCATGAGAAGATCATCCGAATCCCGATGATGAATGGAGAGACGATTGTAGTGCACGGAGAAAAGCATGATACGCCTCTAAGGATTATCAGTTGTTAGAAGGCCAGAAAGTTTTTACAGAAAGGATGTGTTGCCTTTTTGGCTCACATTGTTGATAAAGAAGCCGAAGAGCCGAAGCTGGAAGATATCCCTGTGGTAAGGGAATATCCTGAAGTCTTCCCCGAAGACTTGCCAGGATTGCCGCCTCAACGACAAGTCGAATTCCATATTGACTTGGTTCCAGGCGCCGCGCCTGTAGCTAAGGCACCTTCTCGACTTGAGCCTTCCGAGATGCAAGATTTGTCGACGCAGCTTCAGGAGCTTCTGGACAAGGGATTCATTAGACCAAGCTTCTCGTCTTGGGGAGCTCTAGTTCTGTTTGTCAAGAAGAAGGACAGTAGTTTTCGTATGTGCATTGACTACCGAGAGCTAAACAAGTTGACCATCAAGAATCGGTATCCTTTGCCGAGAATTGATGATCTCTTCGATCAACTTCAAGGTTCGAGTTATTACTCCAAGATCGATCTTTGATCAGGTTATCACCAGCTGAGGATTCAAGAAGAGAGTATACCAAAGACTGCCTTTAGAACTCGTTATGGACATTACGAGTTTCTAGTAATGCCGTTTGGTTTGACAAACGCGCCGGCAGTATTTATGGATCTGATGAACCGATTTTGCAAGCCATATCTCGGTAAATTCATGATTGTATTTATCGATGATATTTTATATCTATTCACGGACAAAGGAAGAGCATGAGCAACACCTTAGAGCCATTTTAGAGCTACTCAAGAAGGAGAAACTGTATGCTAAGTTCTCGAAGTGTGAATTTTGGTTGCGTGAGGTACAATTCCTTAGTCATGTAGTGAATAAAGATGGAATCCATGTGGATCCCACCAAGATCGAGGCGATTAAGAATTGGGAAACTCCAAAGACGCCAACCGAGATCCGTCAGTTTTTGGGTTTAGCAGGGTACTATCGCCGATTCATTGAGGATTTTTCTAAAATCACTCAACCGCTAACCTCTCTTACTCAAAAGGACAAGAAGTATGAGTGGGGAGATAAACAAGAAGAAGCTTTTCAGTTTCTCAAGAATAAGCTTTGCGATGCACCTATTATATCCCTACCCGAAGGCACCGATGACTTCGTGGTATACTGTGATGCCTCGCGTCAGGGATTGTGTTGTGTGCTGATGCAGCGACAGAAGGTTATCGATTATGCTTCACGCCAGTTAAAGGTTAATGAGAAAAATTACACCACACATGATTTGGAATTAGGCGCAGTGGTGTTTGCCTTGAAGATTTGGCGACATTACCTTTATGGTACCCGATGCACGATCTTTACCGATTACAAGAGCCTTCAGCACATATTTGACCAGAAGGAATTAAATATGCGTTAGCGAAGATGGGTTGAGTTGTTAAACGACTATGATTGCGAAATCAAATATCACCCAGGAAAGGCGATTGTGGTGGCAGACGCCTTAAGTCGAAATGAGAGGATTAAGCCCATAAGGGTTAGGGCTTTAGAAATGATCATTCAGACAAACCTCTCGTTGCGCATTCGTGCTGCGCAAAGAGAAGCTCTTAAGAAAGAGAACTTAAAGGATGAATATCTCCGTGGGATGGAGAAAAAGTTGGTACCCAATGAGGAAGGAACTTTGTGTTTTATGGGACGAATTTGGGTTCCCCTCTTTGGTGGTCTTAGAGATGTTATTTTCGATGAAGCTCATAAATTGAGGTACTCGATCCACCCAGGATCGGACAAGATGTACCAATATTTGAAGGATTATTATTGGTGGCCAAGACTGAAGGGCGATGTTGCTACTTATGTTGGAAAATGTTTAACTTGCGCCAAGGTGAAGGCCGAGTATTAGAAGCCTTCAGGTCTCCTACAGCAACCTGAGATACCCATGTGGAAGTGGGAGCAGATCTCAATGGATTTTATAACGAAGTTTCCCAAGACACCCAGAGGTCATGATACGATTTGGGTAATCGTAGACCGTCTGACAAAATCTGCGCACTTTCTACCAATCAGGGAAAAGGATAACACAGGTAAGCTAGCTGAGCTATACCTAAGGGAGATAGTTGCACGTCATGGAGTGCCTATCTCGATTATATCAGACAAAGACGGAAGATTTGTGTCAAGGATTTGGCAATCATTCCAAGAAGCGTTTGGTTCACAGTTGAATCTGAGCACCGCATTTCATCCACAGACGGACGGTCAAAGTGAGAGAACGATTCAGACACTTGAAGATATGTTACGAGCTACCATACAAGCATTCAAGCTGCACCGTTCGAAGCTCTCTACGGACGAAAGTATTGATCACCGCTATGCTGGGCAGATGCAGGTGATAGCATGCTGGTTGGTCTCGACTTGGTCCAAAAGACGACAGATAAGATCATGCAGATCCGAGAGCGCATCAGGGCGGCTCGTGATCGACAAAAGAGCTATGCGAACCAAAGAAGGAAACCTTTGGAATTCGAAGTGGGTGATATGGTTCTGTTAAAAGTCTCACCTTAGAATGGTGTGGCACGCTCTGGGAAGCGTGGAAAGTTAAACCCACGATTTATCGGACCGTTCAAAATCCTGGAGAGGATTGGTCCTTCTTGTTGGCTTATCTTCTCTTTCCGCTTTGGCTTCTTTAGCATGCCTTTTGGCTACAAAGTAAGAAGTCCCACATATGTCGGATGTGACAACTGTCAAATTTCAGGTATCCGTACAATTATTAAACCATGATTAGTGTTTAATGACTGTGCTGAATTGCAATTAACTACTTACTGATTAATGCCATATAAATACATGTGCATCATATATTGCATAATGTCATACCATTATTGCATGAAAGCTTATTTGACTCAAATGATGCACTAAACACAGTTAGCACAGTTATCAGATAAATCAGGAATATGCTGATGGAGTTCAGTGCATAGACAGACAGGGTGTTGAGACACAGAATGAGCCAGAAACCAAGTATTACACTAGTATAGTGTGTAGGAAAGTGAGGATCACAAAGCTGCCTTCCTATAGATAGTTTAAGTGCTGGAAAGTGCCTAAAACTCACATAAAGTGCTGAATTCAGCAAAATTCAGCAATAATCAGCATTTAAACAATCTAAGATTATGCAGAAATATGGTTAAATGGTCCTGGATGCTTTCCTAAGTGTCGGGAATCAAAAGTGTCACAAAAGGTAACATAAAGCACCCTAAACTGCAAAGTTTAGCACCTTAACAAACCAGTAACCAACCGAACAACCGGACACTACCCGAAACACCAAATTTACACTAGAAGCATTGTTTTAACATTACCAAGCTAGTTATGGTCCCCGAACATCATAACACCTCATAAAATATCAAGTGACTAAAACACTTAACTAATACTTGAATTTCAACTAGTAACTAACTAGTTTAGTTTAGACCTATGTCTAGAAACCCCCCCACCCCACCCCACCCCACCTATGGACAGCCAACAAGGGCCCCATCGTCTTGATTTTATTAAAATTAAAAACTAGATCATGTTGCATCTTTAGTAACATATTATACAAGGGTTAACACTTGAAATTGGATTATAAGAATGCACCATGATCATAACTTCATTTCTATCTTTCACCACTTCACACACTACTCTCTCTTCTCTTATTCTTGTTCTCGGCCGACCCCAAGCATGTGACACCCCGTTGAAATGTTCGCATTTACACTAGCTTGTCAGTGGCTGCCTTAACTTTCGGGACGAAAGTTCTTAAAACTTGGGGATAATGTGACACTCTAGGTTTTCCGAGCTAACATCTTGTAATCAATTAGTGCGTGTATATATATATATATCTATTAAATGGAGGGTGTTACTCGTCTCGTGCTATGTGTCAATAACGTGTACGTAATATATGTGTGTGTGTGTGTGGTGTGTGTAACGATACTTGGGAACCGAAACCATGAACCAACTCGAGACCACTCGGCCTCGAGTGAACGATTGGGCCGGTTGGGCCATGCCGCTCGGAAAACCCACTAGGGTGCACCAAGCCGGTCCGGATATAAAACCCACAAGAGGGGTCAACTTTGCCACTTTTCACCATTTGCAACATTTCCTCATTCACTCACTCCCACACACTCTCCTTCTCTCTTTCTCACCTCACTCACTTTCTCTCACTAAAAACCCTAAAAACTCACAAATCAACTCCCAATCTCTCGGATTCAACAAGAGGTAGCTTGGAGCTCGGAGACTAGCCATCGTTCACCACTCAAGGGCCTTATCGCAACCGTTTTTCCCTCTCCTACTTCGTACACCATCCGGTTAGTGTTTTAATGTGTGACAAGGTGTGTGATTGATGAATGATGTGCATGTTTCTATATGGCTAAGTGGGTTAAAATGATTAGATGATTATTACGCTAGCTCGATGTTTAGTTGTGTGATAAATAACAATGGTTGAATGTGGATAGTAAATCCTATGCAAGTATGTATTGATCGGATATGTGGGATATAAGGACTAATAAGGATAACTAGGTTGTGACTATTGTGGTTTATGCTTATATTGATTTAATGAGGATATGTTCATGTTTTAATAAGAAATTGTTAGATAACATGCAAGGTGGTTAAGACAATAAGAGTGTGCATGTGTGTGCTTGTAATCCGAGGAATATATGCTAGATTCAGGAGTCGATGATGCTGATTTGAGTATATGATAGGATAGGGTTGTTCGATTTATCAAGTTGCAAATTGATGAAAACCCTAAAAATGATGAACTTGTTGAACATGACATGAATATTTGAATATTGTGTGTTTGATCCATTTTGATCATATGTTAGACAAAGAAACATGTTAGTGCAATCTGGTTGGCTAGTACATATTATCATGAAAACAAAATTCCATTGGATAGTACTTCTGGAACAGGTTCTAGAAGGTTTCTTGTGCACGTATCCGAGGTTGCGACTCGAGACTAAACCATGACAACTCGAGATCGCCCGGTTGCGACTCGAGACCGCCCGGTTGCGACTCGCAACCAAGACATGACAAGTCGAAACCTCCGGTTACGAATCGCGACCAAAACATGACAACTCGAGACTACGGCGGTTGCGACTCGCAACCAAGACATGACAAGTCGAAACACCGGTTGCGACTCGCAACCAGACCATGACAAGTCGAGACTCCGGTTGCGACTGGGCTGCTTGTCTCCGTTATTGGGCCAAGGACGTGTGGACTGTGCACATCGTTCTATTTGGTTTCTGTGATGCTGTTAACTGTTAATGTGATCTGATAGGCCCAATAACACTTATGATTTGTATGATAGTTGTTGATGTTCACCGTTTAACTGCTTCGTATCAGAATAGGCCCGATAACTTGCTGAATGATCATGTGTTGTGTATGCTATGTGTTAATTATGTGTAGATTATACGTGAATACTTGTACCCCAACTTGACCTATTGGTGACCATGCTAGGACGTGGTGACCAACGTGATTGACCAAGTAAATCATCTACCGAGCAACCCAAGGTGAGTTCACACACTAAAAGCATGCGTCCCAGGGAGGGACACGAACCAACAAAAATAATGTTTTCAAACTAGTAATTTCCGGGGGACTATGCAAACGGTACTCTTGTACTACTACATCCGGGGGAAATACGTTTGGGTATTATTTATAAATCACAACTAGCAACACTAAACGAATCTCTATCACATTAAGTCCCTGCTTATAGTACCGATTAATCGCCGGGGGCGAACGGGTTATTAGTTGATAGCGCTATTAGGTTTGACAACCTCACACCGTGACCGGGGGAGATCGGGCGTGAACTATAGACCTTGCATCTCGGTCAATGACGATAGACATTGACCTGGGGCACCAAATCTTCTCGTCAACAGTTTCGGTAATTCAAGTTTAGTAGCTTTCATATGGGGTAGCTCCCCATGACGTGATTATAAATGCTTTACCTAAACAACCTACATTTTCTTTTGAAAAGCTAAAACTGGACATCTCGTGAACTCGCCAACATTTCTGTTGACACCCTACTGCATGCTTTGCAGGTAACCAGTGAATCAGGAGCTTGCAGCTTGGGGATATGTAGTGGTCGCCTTAACCCGTGTGTTGGGTTTTTGAATAATCCTGAACAATGAACTTTGTTTTGAAACTGTTTGGTTTATGCTTCCGCTGCTTGTTTAAACTACCATTTGAACTTAAACTTTTAGAACTCTAAAAATATGACGTTTACTAACTACTGTGGTTGGTGGATACTTTTACTACTAATCAATGCTCTGTATAATTGGTGGCTGGATCCTGGTCGGTCACGCCTCCAAGCGGTAGTACTCCGCAAGTGGATTTTGGGGGTGTGACAGATTGGTATCAGAGCCATTGGTTATAGAGAACTTGGTTTTAAAAAGAAGAGTCTTTTTGAGAAAACCAGACTATAACCCGTGACTCGTGACGACACTACACTCCAAGGGCAAGACTCGGCATACTAGACCTCGTAGCTCGGACTTGTGTTTACTTGCTTGTTTATCTTATATTGACTGCTCTACTATACATACTAGTGTGCCTAATTAGATAGATACCCATTTCTCTTCTACCTCATTCTCGCTACGTTACAACATTGCACTCATACTGTGTTTTCTGGCTATGAAGACAATGAGTGGACGCGGAAGAGGAAGCGTTAACATGACTCAGGCTCAATTCGCTAACTTGCTCAACACGGTGGCTGCAGCTTTCGCAGCTCACCCTGGAGGTAAACTCGTTGCTATAGGATGTTTAGATCCTACCCCCACATCGTCCTTTCACCTCTAAACCTATTCGCTCCATTTCTCACAACAGGTCAGCCTGCGCCTGCGCAACCACGTGTTTGTACTTTCAAAACTTTCATGGACGGCAAACCCCTGCCTTTCAACGGCACTGAGGGCGCCATAGGCCTTCTACACTGGATTGAAAAGGCCGAAGCTGTCTTTGCTGTCTGCGAGTGTCCCCCTGCTAACTGGGTTAAGTACGCAACTGGTACGCTTGAAGGAAACGCGCTTTCATGGTGGAAAGCACAGATTCAGATGCTTGGTCTGGAAACTGCTAATGCTACTGCATGGGAAGATTTCAAGGACATGATCAAAGAGGAGTACTGTCACAGGGATGACATCCACAAACTCGAGAACGAGTACTATGCGCTCAAGATGGTCGGATCAGAGATTGAGACCTACACTAAGCAGTCCAACGACTATGCTGCACTTTGCCCAAACATGTCCCAACCTATGTATCGAAGGGTCGAATTGTACATCAAAGGCTTGGTCCCAGAAATCCGGAGCCATGTGACCTCGGCCAACCTCAACACCATACAGCCCGTGGTTCGTCTTGCTCACAAACTCACCAATCAGGCTGTGGAAGAGGGCAAGCTGCCCAAGAGGATCGGTACTACTGCGGGAACTTCTAGCGATAACAAACGAAAGTGGGATGGAAGTCAAGGAAAGGATGCTAACTCTACTCAGGCCCCGGCTCAGCAAAGGAAGACTGAAAATAACAAGGGCCCTCAGCAGCAGGGTGGCTATCAGGGCCATCTCCCCAAATGTAACAAGTGCAATCGGCATCACAATGGGCCCTGTGCGAAGAACAAGTGCCAGCGGTGCAACAAGATGGGACATGAGGCCAAAGATTGTAGGAGCCCTCATCCCGCAAGGCAAAATCAACCACAGCAGCAGCAACATCATGGGAACATCAAGGGTTGTTTCCAGTGCGGAGCTGAGGGGCACATTAAGAAGAATTGTCCTCAGTTAAACCAGAACAACCCCAATCAGGGTGCGGGAAATAACAACAACAACGCCAACAATGCTGGGAATGGTGCAAGAGGAAGGGCTTTTGTGATTGGAGCCGGAGAAGCAAGGAACGACCCCAATGTTGTAGCGGGTAAGTTCCTCCTTAATGATCGTTATGTTTCTATGCTATTTGATTCCGGAGCAGATGCTAGTTATGTATCCCTACGTATTAGTAAGAAACTTAAGCTCACTCTTACGCCGCTAAGCTCTAAGCACACCGTTGAAATAGCTAATGGTAGAAACCTCGAGGCCTCACACATAATTCGTAACTGTAAATTAGAGTTGTCTGGTCAGACATTCCGCATCGATCTTTTCCCCATCGTTCTTGGAAGCTTCGACGTCATTATTGGTATGGATTGGTTATCCAAACATCGAGCTGAAATCCTCTGCCAAGAGAAAGCTATTCGTATTCCCCGTCCCCCTGGCAAACCCCTTATAGTTCGAGGAGACAAGAGCGGAGAAGTCACAGGCATCATTTCATTCTTAAAGGCCCAGAAGTATCTACGAAAAGGGCACACCGCTATCTTAGCACTCATTACCGACACGCAGAAAAAGGAAAACAGGATTGAAGATTTTCCAGTTGTACGCGACTATCCCGAGGTATTCCCGGAGGAACTACCTGGACTCCCTCCTCACCGTCAGGTCGAATTCCAAATCGAGCTAGCTCCCGGAGCAGCACCTATAGCTCGTGCACCTTATCGCCTAGCTCCTGCAGAACTCAAGGAGCTTTCTACTCAACTACAAGAACTTTTGGACAAAGGTTTTATCCGTCCTAGTTCATCACCCTGGGGAGCCCCAGTGCTCTTCGTCAAAAAGAAAGATGGCTCATTCCGAATGTGCATTGACTACCGCGAACTTAACAAGGTTACCATCAAGAATCGTTATCCACTTCCCCGTATCGACGACCTGTTCGACCAGCTGCAAGGGTCGAGCTATTATTCCAAGATCGATCTGCGATCGGGTTATCACCAGCTGAGAGTCCGCGATGAGGACATCTCTAAGACTGCTTTCAGAACCCGCTATGGTCACTACGAGTTCCTGGTTATGCCTTTCGGAATGACCAACGCACCTGCAATCTTCATGGATCTCATGAACCGAGTATGCAAGCCCTACCTCGATAAGTTCGTAATCGTGTTTATCGACGACATCCTAATCTACTCGAAGAGCCAAGAGGAGCATGAACAACACCTACGTCTTATTCTCGAACTCCTTCGCAATGAGCAACTGTACGCCAAATTCTCGAAATGTGATTTCTGGCTTAGAGAAGTCCATTTCCTTGGACACATCGTCAATCAGGAAGGGATTCATGTTGACCCCGCTAAGATTGAGTCCATTAAGAATTGGCCTGTGCCCAAGACTCCGACCGAAGTTCGCCAATTCTTGGGATTGGCGGGATACTATCGAAGATTTATCAAGGGATTCTCTAAGATCGCTCAACCACTTACGACACTCACTCAGAAGGGTGTTGCTTACAAATGGAGTGATGCTCAGGAATCTGCCTTCCAGGAACTAAAGAAGAACCTTTGTAGTGCTCCTATCCTCTCCTTACCCGAAGGTACCGACGACTTCGTCGTTTACTGCGACGCTTCTATTCAAGGACTTGGCTGCGTATTGATGCAACGCGAGAAAGTTATCGCTTACGCCTCGCGACAACTCAAGGTCCACGAACGGAACTATACGACGCATGACTTAGAATTTGGAGCTGTGGTCTTCGCACTCAAGCTTTGGAGACACTACTTGTACGGCACCAAGTGCACGATTTACACTGATCACAAGAGTCTCCAGCACATAATGGGACAAAAGGAGTTGAATATGCGGCAACGCCGATGGGTCGAACTCCTAAATGACTACGAGTGTGCAATCAAATATCACCCAGGCAAGGCTAATGTGGTAGCCGATGCCCTCAGCAGAAAGGAGACCAAACCCAAGCGTGTTCGTGCCTTACAGCTCACTATCCACTCGAACCTCCCTAACCAAATTCGAAATGCTCAGATTGAAGCATTGAAAGCCGAGAACATCCGGGCCGAGTCCCTACGAGGATCGAGACAACGATTGGAACAAAAAGAAGACGGTGCTTACTACGTGGCCGGACGCATATGGGTTCCGCTTTATGGGAATTTACGTGACCTGGTGATGGATGAAGCCCACAAGTCCCGTTACTCAGTACATCCGGGTTCAGATAAGATGTACCACGACTTGAGGGCTACCTATTGGTGGCCTGGCATGAAAGCCCACATAGCAACCTATGTCAGGAAATGTTTGACTTGTGCAAGGGTCAAGGCTGAGTATCAGAAACCATCAGGCCTACTCCAACAGCCAGAGATTCCGCAATGGAAATGGGAGCAGATTTCCATGGATTTTGTTACTGGCCTGCCTAGGTCTCAACGCGGAAATGACACCATTTGGGTGATAGTGGATCGCTTAACTAAGTCTGCACACTTCTTGGCTATTAAAGAAACAGACAAGTTCTCTACCCTAGCAGAGGTATACTTAAAAGAAGTGGTTTCGAAGCACGGAGTGCCTACCTCTATTATTTCTGATCGAGACGCGCGTTTTACTTCTGAGTTGTGGCAAGCCATGCACAAATCTTTTGGCTCACGTTTAGACATGAGCACCGCTTATCACCCGCAAACGGATGGGCAGTCTGAACGCACCATCCAAACCCTCGAAGACATGCTCAGGGCATGTGTGATCGATTTTGGCAAGAATTGGGAGAAGCACCTTCCGTTAGTAGAATTCTCCTACAACAACAGCTACCACACCAGCATTCAGGCGGCACCCTTTGAGGCATTGTACGGTCGTAAATGTCGATCGCCTCTCTGCTGGGCGGAGGTTGGTGACAGCCAGATCACAGGCCCGGAACATGTAGTCGACACCACAGAAAAGATTGCCCAGATTAGGCAACGCATGGCGGCAGCTCGTGACCGTCAAAAGCATTACGCTGATAAAGATAGGAAACCGCAAGAGTTCCAGGTCGGTGAACGGGCTCTACTTAAGATCTCACCCTGGAAGGGTTAACACTTGAAATTGGATTATAAGAATGCACCATGATCATAACTTCATTTCTATCTTTCACCACTTCACACACTACTCTCTCTTCTCTTATTCTTGTTCTCGGCCGACCCCAAGCATGTGACACCCCGTTGAAATGTTCGCATTTACACTAGCTTGTCAGTGGCTGCCTTAACTTTCGGGACGAAAGTTCTTAAAACTTGGGGATAATGTGACACTCTAGGTTTTCCGAGCTAACATCTTGTAATCAATTAGTGCGTGTATATATATATATATCTATTAAATGGAGGGTGTTACTCGTCTCGTGCTATGTGTCAATAACGTGTACGTAATATATGTGTGTGTGTGTGTGGTGTGTGTAACGATACTTGGGAACCGAAACCATGAACCAACTCGAGACCACTCGGCCTCGAGTGAACGATTGGGCCGGTTGGGCCATGCCGCTCGGAAAACCCACTAGGGTGCACCAAGCCGGTCCGGATATAAAACCCACAAGAGGGGTCAACTTTGCCACTTTTCACCATTTGCAACATTTCCTCATTCACTCACTCCCACACACTCTCCTTCTCTCTTTCTCACCTCACTCACTTTCTCTCACTAAAAACCCTAAAAACTCACAAATCAACTCCCAATCTCTCGGATTCAACAAGAGGTAGCTTGGAGCTCGGAGACTAGCCATCGTTCACCACTCAAGGGCCTTATCGCAACCGTTTTTCCCTCTCCTACTTCGTACACCATCCGGTTAGTGTTTTAATGTGTGACAAGGTGTGTGATTGATGAATGATGTGCATGTTTCTATATGGCTAAGTGGGTTAAAATGATTAGATGATTATTACGCTAGCTCGATGTTTAGTTGTGTGATAAATAACAATGGTTGAATGTGGATAGTAAATCCTATGCAAGTATGTATTGATCGGATATGTGGGATATAAGGACTAATAAGGATAACTAGGTTGTGACTATTGTGGTTTATGCTTATATTGATTTAATGAGGATATGTTCATGTTTTAATAAGAAATTGTTAGATAACATGCAAGGTGGTTAAGACAATAAGAGTGTGCATGTGTGTGCTTGTAATCCGAGGAATATATGCTAGATTCAGGAGTCGATGATGCTGATTTGAGTATATGATAGGATAGGGTTGTTCGATTTATCAAGTTGCAAATTGATGAAAACCCTAAAAATGATGAACTTGTTGAACATGACATGAATATTTGAATATTGTGTGTTTGATCCATTTTGATCATATGTTAGACAAAGAAACATGTTAGTGCAATCTGGTTGGCTAGTACATATTATCATGAAAACAAAATTCCATTGGATAGTACTTCTGGAACAGGTTCTAGAAGGTTTCTTGTGCACGTATCCGAGGTTGCGACTCGAGACTAAACCATGACAACTCGAGATCGCCCGGTTGCGACTCGAGACCGCCCGGTTGCGACTCGCAACCAAGACATGACAAGTCGAAACCTCCGGTTACGAATCGCGACCAAAACATGACAACTCGAGACTACGGCGGTTGCGACTCGCAACCAAGACATGACAAGTCGAAACACCGGTTGCGACTCGCAACCAGACCATGACAAGTCGAGACTCCGGTTGCGACTGGGCTGCTTGTCTCCGTTATTGGGCCAAGGACGTGTGGACTGTGCACATCGTTCTATTTGGTTTCTGTGATGCTGTTAACTGTTAATGTGATCTGATAGGCCCAATAACACTTATGATTTGTATGATAGTTGTTGATGTTCACCGTTTAACTGCTTCGTATCAGAATAGGCCCGATAACTTGCTGAATGATCATGTGTTGTGTATGCTATGTGTTAATTATGTGTAGATTATACGTGAATACTTGTACCCCAACTTGACCTATTGGTGACCATGCTAGGACGTGGTGACCAACGTGATTGACCAAGTAAATCATCTACCGAGCAACCCAAGGTGAGTTCACACACTAAAAGCATGCGTCCCAGGGAGGGACACGAACCAACAAAAATAATGTTTTCAAACTAGTAATTTCCGGGGGACTATGCAAACGGTACTCTTGTACTACTACATCCGGGGGAAATACATTTGGGTATTATTTATAAATCACAACTAGCAACACTAAACGAATCTCTATCACATTAAGTCCCTGCTTATAGTACCGATTAATCGCCGGGGGCGAACGGGTTATTAGTTGATAGCGCTATTAGGTTTGACAACCTCACACCGTGACCGGGGGAGATCGGGCGTGAACTATAGACCTTGCATCTCGGTCAATGACGATAGACATTGACCTGGGGCACCAAATCTTCTCGTCAACAGTTTCGGTAATTCAAGTTTAGTAGCTTTCATATGGGGTAGCTCCCCATGACGTGATTATAAATGCTTTACCTAAACAACCTACATTTTCTTTTGAAAAGCTAAAACTGGACATCTCGTGAACTCGCCAACATTTCTGTTGACACCCTACTGCATGCTTTGCAGGTAACCAGTGAATCAGGAGCTTGCAGCTTGGGGATATGTAGTGGTCGCCTTAACCCGTGTGTTGGGTTTTTGAATAATCCTGAACAATGAACTTTGTTTTGAAACTGTTTGGTTTATGGTTCCGCTGCTTGTTTAAACTACCATTTGAACTTAAACTTTTAGAACTCTAAAAATATGACGTTTACTAACTACTGTGGTTGGTGGATACTTTTACTACTAATCAATGCTCAGTATAATTGGTGGCTGGATCCTGGTCGGTCACGCCTCCAAGCGGTAGTACTCCGCAAGTGGATTTTGGGGGTGTGACAAAGCACACACACACTCACCATTTTCATCCATCCTACAACCATTCCAAGCTTGTACAAAGGTGTTAGAAGACATACAAAGGAGCTAGGAGCTTGTAGAAGATCAAGGACCTCTTTCATTTGCTTTTATCCATCTCATAACTTCTCTTGATCATCCCTAGCCTTGTGCTAGTGGTAAGAACCTTGATCTTGCTATTTTACTTCCATTTTAAGTGGTTAAAAAAAGATTCATAATGATAATCATGAAGAACACTAAGAATCACAAGAAGTAAACTTGAACAAAAGCATGATTAATGAAGAAACTAAGTTTTTTTATGTGTTGATATACTTGTTGATCATTGTTTGCTTGTGAAAATGATGTTGATCATCATATGATCTTGCTAGATCATGATTAAAAACATAATCTATCAAGATGAGAGGATGAACATGATAGAAGTAAATGGATCATCCTCATAAGAAGCATGAACTTGAATGAATATGTGGTTTTCTTGAAAAATAATGATCAAAGTAAGTTGTTAATCATGTAGATCTAAAATTTCATGGATGATTTCTCAAGAAACCAAGTTAAAAATATAAGTTTTACTAAATTTTGGTTCTTACATAAATAAACCCTATTTTTAAAGGATTAACAAGTGTAGAAGTATGTGTGTAACAAGAAGAATTCATAAAGAAACATTTTTAGAAAACATGATCATAAGTTGTAAAGATCAATCTTCTTTAAAAATGAAGTTTTTTATAGAATCAATCACACTTTAGAAGGTAACAAGGCTTAGTAAGTTACTACAAATTTTTACAAATATTCAAGTTCATGGAGTATTAGATTATGCTTGTTTGTGGCAAGATTGGTAAGTGTAGATTGGTTATTGTTGATTATTGGTTGATTGTGTTGATTTTTACAAAAAAAAATGATATGCTTGAAAGCATGGAAACCTCCATTTTTAGGGGAAACTATGGCAAAAATTTTCTAAAAATTAAACACTTAGAAAAATATTTCCAAACAAATATTTACAAGTGTATTTTAAACCATGAATTTCTCACATAAACTTTGCAATAATTTTTGTTACAAAAATATAAATATTGGAGGTTTGTTTTCACAAATAAAAGTGACTAAATATGTATTTTGGAAAATATATATTTAAAAGTCACCATGTGTGTGATTATTTGTATATTATGTGTATTAGTTATATTATTTTAGGACTTGAAATAATATAACTCACTAAAAATACCAAAAAAATTACAATCCAAAATATTACCAAAATTCCAAGAATATGAACGTACACATTTACACAAAATATTGGTGAAACCGAATTATGGAATAAGACTTATAAAATATTCCGGAAAATTGATTCACAAGTATATTTTGGTAAATAATATTTTGGACACCAAGTGAATAAAAATATGATTTTTACAATTGTTACAAAGTTATATCATATTTTTTTGCAAGAAGAAAATATATTATTTTGGGTGAATAAAAATATGTATTTTCTTGGAACTATTAGAAGATATATTATTTTGAAAGAAATATATATTTTCTCAAACAAAAACGGAATATATCATTTTGGAGAAAAATAAGTTTATATATATTTTCTAAGTTAGACTTGAAAATATATTATTTTTGGAAATTATATGAAAATACAAATATTTTTGCCAAAGGTAGATTATAAATAATATTTCTTAAAATATATTTTGGAAATATATATATATTGGTGAACTTTTATTAAAGATAATATTCCGGAAAAATTTATACGAAATTAAGTATAAGAATACTTAATGAATACAATAAAATACGTATTCTCATAAGTATAGTTATACACCGGAATACGACCCCAATACATGGAAAAAAATATACATATACAAGAATACGAATACACCCATCCTTGGGAAGGATATACAAGTATAATTATGTGAAAGGTGTCAAGTTAATATATATATTGTTTTAATAATTATTCCAAAATTTAATAAATATAATTTAAGTTAAATATTTATTATTTTAGCAAATAATTATATAACTTGGAATAATATCGAAGACACGAAGAACGTAACTCAAAGACACTAACTAATACTAAATCAAGGCACGACCCGTTCATCTAATAGATCATTGTACGTTGTAGGTAGTCGTGTTTTATCCGAAGAAGCTTGAGTTACGGTGATTGAAGACGCAAGACTGTGAGTTCATGTCCCCCTTTTCTTTAAACTGTTTTGTTTATAACTTCGGGGGTGAAGTACATGTTACAAAATGATTACAAACAATTACAAATGGTATGGTTGGAAATGGAAAGTACAGTAGATCATGTGAATGGGTTGGCGCACTCCTAAGACCATTAATCCTTGTGTTAGGACCGAGGGGCATGAGTGATAGATCTATTTGGGTGTAGCGAGCCCACACCCATGTGGATCGGGGATTGGCCTATGGGGTGACTATGTCTTACAGCCAGAGGCCCGATACAAAATCTGCTAGGTTTGAGACTTCCTACGCCGTTGCACGCATGTTAATGGCCTTGCAAACCATTAATCGATCTGTTTCCTTGTTTTGCTTTCATACCGGGATTTACAAAACATACATACATACAAAGATTACAAGGTTTCATTCTTACACACAAACAAACACATGAACTCGCTCAACTTTTGTTGATGTTTTCAAAATACATGTATTTCAGGGAATTAAAAGTGGATCTGGCGGGCGTTGGATGTTTCAAGTTGCATTAAGAATAAGGATGTCATCCGTTGTCTTAGGGTTTGGTTAGTGTGTCTTACTCCTGGACGAGACACATCTTCCAAAGCCTGATTTTATTTAGAGTCTTTTGATGAGTCCTTAGGGAACTCTAAACAATTCGTATGGTTTGTAAAAATTGAATTTGAAGCCTATGTTTAAACAATGATGTTTGTGATGTTTTGAAAACTTATTTAATGGATGACCATCCTTGGTTTTATCATTTAGTTGTTGTTATGATTGAATGCAATGATATTAAGCAAGTCACACATAATCACGCTTCCGCAAAAGACAGGGTGTGACATCGGATCCTCTGGAGATGAAGTTGATTATCTTTGCATCGGGTGGTGGAGATACAGCTCTTTCTAGATTCTTGTCAGTAACTTGAGTCTTGTTCTTCTTCCTGCCAAGAAGTTCTTTTAGGTAACCTTTTGTTAGCAAGCAACTTATCTCTTTTCTCAAGGCTATACAATCCTCCGTCATGTGCCCAATCAGCATTTTTAGGATTCTTTCTTGGCCATCTTGCTTTGTCCCCCAATCTCTGCATGGCATACATTAGTTCAGGAATATTTACTGAAAAACAATATTATGAAAGTTCAGGATATTATTCTCCATCCTAATCCTTAACAACATTCACTCTTTTGTTGTCATTCTTAGCATATGGCTTGGATCGGTATGGTTTGTATGAGGATTCTGACTTCCTGTTCGTCGATTCATACGTTAAGGATGTATTCATCCTTTCCTGCATTTTCTTGTCATCCTTGAGCCTTATGTATCTCAAGGCCCTATTTCGAGCTTCATCCAGATTCCTGCAAGGATTCATTACAAGATGTTGGTAAAATTGAGAATCCTTTTGTAACCCCATTTTGAAAGCTTGTACTGTCGTGGAAACATCAAGGTTCGGGATATCTAGGGATTCTCTACTAAATTTGTTAACATAATCCCTTAGGGATTCTTGTGGTCCCTGCGTTATCCTGTAAAGATCACTTGTTAGTTTCTCAAAGCTCCTGCTACAAGAAAATTGACTGTTAAATAAGTTAACTAAATGAGCAAAAGATGTAATAGAATGAGGTGGAACATTTAAAAACCATTTTAAGGCTGATCCTGTTAGGGTGGAACCAAAGCCTTTGCATAAGCATTCTTCTTTGAGTTTTGGTAGGATTGGATTTATTTCCATCCTTTCCCTATACTGCGCGACATGCTCTTCAGGATCCGTCGTCCCATCATAAGCTTCATGTTGGGAGTCTGGAATCTCTTAGGGATTTCTGCATCACAAATGGGGTAAGTAAATCGGGATATCCTGTGGCTATCCTGGGATACTTCTGGTATAGGCTGCACTACCCAAGGCACACTTTGTCACACCCCCAAAATACCACCTAGGGAATGTCCCTATTAGGCGTGTGACAAACCAATAACGAGCCACTAATCATGTTGAACCCATACAAGTTTTTAAATGAAAATCATCACTTATTAATAAAAAGTATCAACAATAAGTTTCAATAAACCCAACATTGTTCAGCGGAAGCAAATAGTAAACCATTGATAACTGTTTCAAAACCAATGTATAATATCAGTAATTCCATCACATGTATCCATCCAGTTCGACCAATGACCACTCCAGCTACTCCAGACAGCAAGTTCCAAATCCAAGACATCTAACGACCTGCGAGCATGCAAGAAGTGTATCAGACAACGCTGGTGAGTTCATAGTTTTACGAAAACGTTGGTTACCAAGTGCTTAGTTTAACCGATTGAATTTAATGTTGATAATATCCCGAATACAAGACGGCTCCTGATTTACATTGCCCTTTCTCCAATGCTCCTATCAAAGCATTGGTCATGACTAGGTCATTAGTTCACACCCGTCCTCTCAGGTACAGGGTGAGGGTGCCAAACCTAAGTAGCGCTACTAACTAATACCTTGTTACCTCTCAGGTAACCAAACAACACGGGGGGACTTTAATGGTGATAGGATGAGTATATTATCCAACATTCTAGATTAACCCAAAAGACATATTCCTCTCAGGAATACCCATGATTTACCCAAAACCAATCCCTCTCAGGGATACCCAAAGACTGTCCCAACCACCGGGACGCATGCTCAAGAGGAATGAACTCACCTTTGTTTTGCTCGGTAAGTTTAAAGCACGTATTCCAAGTTGGTCAATTAGCCCCTATTGTAATTACCAATAATAATCAGTTTCGTACGCACATAATTCACGCATTTCATGCACACTTAATTCACGTACACCGTGTTCACATATAGCACATTTATTGTACATGTAACGCACATATGCAATTCAAGTTATGACCCTTAATCCATGCATCTAAGGCCATCGGATAATCTCTTATCATGTAATAGTTCAACATACCCCATGCATACATACATAATATACTTGAATAACTACAAGTCTAACTATTAACGTGTGCGACCCAATGATTACACCATTCAATGCGGCCCGTTAACTATTTTCACGTTTGACCCACCCAACGCAACTTGGCCCGAAAACCCAGCCCACTAACATATAAACATATGTTCCAACACTCATTATTTAGGTCCATGTATGCTAAGGCTTCGGCCCATATATCCAATACTCATGTTCATATATCACACATATTCCGTTTTGTCAAAACTAGTGCGGCCCAGCTATGTACTGGCCCAAAACAAGTCCAGAACCGCATGACCTATGCCTCTAGCCCAACCCTCCTACTCAGCTCGTGGCCCATGCATTACCGGCCCAGCTAGTATGCGGCTGGGCCCAATGTACGTTCTAAATCAGTCCGTTTGGATTGAGTTATAAATCCCAATTCGCGGCCCAAGTTATACGTATACCCATGAGGCCCAATACCCTTTGTATAACCCAACTAATTAACGTGTAAATCTGATTAACATGCAAGCCCTTGTATCCTTTTATAATTAACAGTAACTTATTATTATATAACTAACAATCCAAAACAAATAACAAGATACCTCTAACTTCTCAACAAAGATAAATCGGTTCATCATCACATTTATAACCATGTTATCATACAAAATCGTTAATCATCAATTCATGATTCTTAAACAGAATCATCATTACGTATATTCAGAAATCACATGTAGTATATTACTCATTAATTACCCAAGAAGTCACATATAACACGTTAATAACTAATCATATATACAATACAATCACTAGCATATTAATCAGCCCTCAACATAATCCTCATCAAAACAACATTCAATTTTCACGAGACAATCACAACCAAATCGTTATATAGCATGCGTATAAGACTCACATATGAACAAAATTAAACGAGTAAGATTCAACACGAATAAGAATTCACTAACCACAAACTCGATCAAGTAGAATGATGCTTCGAAGAGGGGGTGCGTCCACTGTTGATTACCGAAAACAGATAGATAGAGGATGTGCTAGGGTTTGAGTATATTTGTGTTATCATGTTTACGTGACTTATGCGTGTATATAAGCTAAACCCATAGTCGGCCCCAATATACTATCTACTTGGGCTTTACCAGGCCCAATCATGGATATGGCGCATACTTGTGTTCGGATCTCTTTCTTGTGCTCAATAAAGTGCATGGAATCAAATACATATGTTAAATCGGAGGATCAAGTGGGCTGCCGAATCCCACTTTTGTTTTTACCAACTGATTGGGCTTCTAGGTGGGCCGGGATATTAGGAGGTTCAGTCTTATGACTTCTAGTGTGGGCCGAGATACATAGAGGACTAAGGTGTGTGTGAGTGTGGCCCGACACACTCACGGCCCAATGTGTATACGGTGGCCCAGTTTCATGTGCAACTTCTATAGATAAACCCAACACTTAAACAGATCCAACCACACCGAGTTATAACCAAGTAAATTTACATTCGACAAGTTTAATTTAACAAGAGCATGCAAGGAGAGAGTTATGAGAAGTTAGAATCACTAAATCAAACCAGTACTAACCTTGAAAGTTCGGGTTGTCACATCATCCCCAACTTGAAAGAAATTTCATCCCGAAATTTGACAAGTAAGCACAGAAGAGTGAAGCGATAGAAACTCTAATTAAACTATATGTAATACTACACAAATAACAATCAAGCATTACACACCATCACTAAGCATCCAGATAACTGCACCACGTAAAACAGGATTGCGAAATCAGTTGGGTGCCACATCATCCCAAACTTGAAAGGGAATTTCGTCCCGAAATTCACAAATGATATCAAAAGTTGATTCCACCATTTGTACAATCGGGGATAACAGAGCTTCACCTGATCTTTGCGTTCTCACGGGAACTTCGGTCCACGTCTTGAGTTCCAACGAACTCTCACGAATGAAATTCGACTGTGTTAACAGTGGGTTCCTCAACAAGGGTATCACAAGTGTTGCGTCGAACAGACGCTTCTTTAGGTTCGAGACATAAATGACATCGTGTACATTACCTAATTCATCAGGTAACTCGAGTTCGTGAGCCATATCATCAATCCGTTCTAGAATCTAAATGTCCCAG
The DNA here is from genome assembly GCA_030545235.1 of Helianthus tuberosus. NCBI lineage: Eukaryota > Viridiplantae > Streptophyta > Magnoliopsida > Asterales > Asteraceae > Helianthus > Helianthus tuberosus. Next base: position 162,449,471 of record CM060365.1, read on the forward strand.
TGTACCGCAAACTAAGCTGGCCACGTTTCCCATAGCGTACCGCACCCTCCCAGGGTGAGACTTTTGATTATGATACGTTCACCCACAGCGAACTCCCAGTGTTTCCTAAGCTTAACAGCTTCCCAAGGGGTTCGAGTACAAATCATGGATCTGCGATTAGGTTGTCACCCTCCTTAGTCCAACAATGAGATTGGCATTATCGTCCATACGATGCTTCAGCCAGAGCTGCCTGAATACTAGAATTGTAGCTGTTGCAGTAAAGCCAATCATAGGTAGGTGTCCTTTTCAAATTTTACTAAGTCATTCACATACATGCTCGCAGCATGTCTTCAGAGGTTCGCTGACTCCAACCGTTGTCCTATGATGCTGAGTAATGCTCATGTCTATACGTGAGCCAAGAGTGTTGTATACTGTTTGTCATAAGTCAGGTATGGATCAAACTCAAAGGTAACAGGAGTTGGCACCTCGTGCCTAACAACCGCCTCTCCCAGAGGGATATTCACAAGCTGTGAAGACTCGTCAGTTTCCTTGAGTGCAAGAAAGTGTGCTGGTTACGTGAGGCAATCGACGATCACCCAGGTGATAATGATAATGTTTCCGTTTTGAGTTTTAGGTAGACTAGCGACAAAATCCATGGCAGTCTGTTCTCATTTTCATATGGGTGTTTCTGGTTGTTGATACTCCACCTTGACTTTTCTTACAGGTCAAGCATCACTCACATACATTGCCAGGTGGGTCTTCATGCCCGATCACCAGTACAAGATTTAGAGATCCTAATATCTCTCATCAAAATCTAGACGACTAGAATATCGAGGTCGGCGTGCTTTGCTCGACACAAGTTTGCTTCTCCATGCCCCGCATGGGTTCTACTTGAAAATCCTCTTCCTTCAGTTCTCCAGTCTGAACAGAGCGAGTTTGATCAGGTAGGTTAGAGTCGATAATGAGATGCAGAGCTCGAGCACATTCAAGTTTCGCAGTCGTAATCATCCAAAAATTCCATCCAATGATGCCATTAACTGATTTAGCTCTTTTGAAACCAGGGTACACGGGAGGCCCTTGTGATCGGTCTAAGTAGTGCATTCGGTACCGTCCAAGTAATGCCTCCAACTTACATCCAAAGACCACAGTTTCCACCACAGATTGTGTGTCGTGCAATTCTCCTTGTAAGTATATTACGTAAGCTATCACCTTCTCGTGTTGCATCGGTGTGTAACTTGGACTCTGAATCGAACCATCATGATATACCACTAAATCACCGCACCCTCAGGTAGAGACGATGCTCAGTGTATTGCAGAGTTGGGATTCGAAAGCTGAAAAGACGTCCTCCTGTTTTGTCTCCCACGAACACAGCACCCTGCTGTGCTAAAGAGATTTAAGCTGCGTGATCTTCGAAAATCATGTGATGAATCTGCGATAGCATCTAGTGAGACCAAGAAATTGCTGTATCCTCGTAGGGATCTTTGGTGTCGATCAGTTTCTAACCAAAACGGGTTTTAGCGAGATCCACGTGTATTCCCACTTCGTTGATTATATGACCAAATAGGTATCCCTCGTATCCAGAAGTTACATTTATCAAGACTTTGCGCGGTGTGGCTCCTCCTTCAGGAGCTCTCAAATAAGATACAAAGATGCCCATGATGTTCCTTTTCCTGGAAATGATTCAACATGTCGTCAATAAGCATGGTCGATTCATGTGATCCATACAGCTGCTGGTGTGATGATTAATTCGAAGGTCTTGGAATACAACGTCGAAATGGCCGCACTGCACTTGGTATGCCATTGCAGGCACATTCTCCCCTTAGACTACCTTCTGAAAATAGCTTGTTTGTTATTCAATCCCCGAATGGAAGCTCGACCCCCGCAACTGGTCGTCCGGTTATCAATATATGGTCGTGGCAAACGGTTCTCAACTATCGCCTTATTGAGTTCTTGAAAATCAGTACATATACGAAAAGGCTTATCTTCACGGATATAACTTGGACTCCCCAACGCGAAAAGGTAGGTCCGACAAAACTCATGTTCAACAATTCCTGCAATTGATTAGACAGCTCTTGCAACCCTCCCGGTGCAAGACAGTAAGAGTGCGTGTAGTCAGGGCTGCCTCTGGCGCGAGATCAGACTGAGATTTCGCCTAATAGTTGTGGAAGTATACCTGAAAGTTCCTTGGGTAGCACACCGAAAGGAATCACGAATGATTGGTGGATCCTCGATCCTCTGTTTCCTTAGCCCTAACATCAGTAACGGTTGCTAGTATAGCAGAGTAATCCCTCCGTAGACACTTCTGGCCTTCATAGCTGAAATGGCGCTAACCTTTGCACCACTCTGACGCTTTAGAACAAATAACGATTCTCCACACAAAATTTTTCTCCTCACTGGTGTATCTGCGCGATCTCTGGATAACCAATCCACACTAACTACTGTATTACAACCATCAAGGGTAGTAGAAGGAAGGTTGACGCCGAACACTTGTCCCACAAGGTCGAGTTTACATCCCAGCGGCCATATGAGGTTTCATTTGACTTGCCATCCATTGCTGCCACAAAAATTTTGGTTTCAAGAAACATAAGGGCAAACAGATCAGAGACGAAGCGAATAGCTACCCATCCAAGCTATCGTGTTGCTGTTACGCCTGGTATAGCCTATGCCAATACTAAATGTCCTTCCATGAGCTTCATTTCCAGTGTTGTTTTCATCACGATAATTTCCAGTACTGTCGCCGTTCCCTTGGTTGTTGTCACCTTGACTTAACACAGTCAATCCTTGCCGAGGTCACCTTCGTTTCCATACTGTAAGCTACGATCACGAGTACCTTGATGTTGCAACGACTTTTGCCTCTAATATTGTTGCCTGTAACGGTGTCCTGCGTCCTTTCACCAACAAGGTCCATCTTTTCACATTCCGTGCCACGTCCTAAGGCACTACTCATGGTGCGGGCGGTTACACATTCCGCTCTACAGTCAATCGTCATCGATTTTGTCCCGATTGGTTCGTAAGAGTCGACTCCCATGAGTCGCTGGCTGGGGTTAAGGATTCGATTGGAGTCAAATCGCTGTTGTTCGTTGTCGGTAACTAGGGTCGTTCAAATGCTGAAGTCGGTAAGGTACTACGTTTACCCTCTTATCCATCGCTCTTGCAAGTTGACTGAGTAATACACGGTATGTCACGAGAGTGTTGCAGAAGTAATCGCACTTCGGGATTTAAGACGTCAATATGTTAAGTTCCAGCAAACGAAGAAAAGTGAGAAAGGTATAGACCAATCATTGTCGTTGCAACATCCAACTCAAGGATGTCCGTACAAGCACCTAACATTCTACACAGTTCGCTAGGCATTCAGATGGGTGTTCAGGTACTACTCGATAGCATCGAGGTTCGAAAGGATTCAGAGAGGAGTGCAAAGATCATGTTCAAGTAGGAGACAATCACTACCACGACTCCTATAGACTGTTGTATTTCACATCGATCAAATAACGGAACGGAACCCCTTTTTCACTTGTTAAGCCTCTGTGGGACTCGCATGCACTCCACATTATTATTATGTGTGCACCCACAATAATATTGTGATTTGCATGCTCATCTCAGCTCCTCCTAACTCATGTCAAATGGTTCCTCAATCTCGAGTAGCAAACAAAGAGCATCACGAACCGTAAGTCATGAATGTTTAGGGAAATACCACCCTATCAGTCACATAACACATGCAAGTAATACATGAATTCATACTGTTGTGCTAAACGTGCAATCACATGCAATATCATATGTAAGTGTTCACTAGTTATGCAGTACAATGAGTATACGAGAGACGAACCTTGCAGTCTGGAGCTGAGTGTCATGGTCGTATTCACGTATTCAGAACTGTTCAGTTATAGTCTGGTTTTACAAAAACATTTTAAACCCAAGTTCACTATAACCAGTGGCTCTGATACCAAACTGTCACACCCCTAAAATACCACCTAGGGAATGTCCCTGTTAGGCGTGTGACAAACCAATAACGAGCCACTAATCATGTTGAACCCATACAAGTTTTTAAATGAAAATCATCACTTATTAATAAAAAGTATCAACAATAAGTTTCAATAAACCCAACATTGTTCAGCGGAAGCAAATAGTAAACCATTGATAACTGTTTCAAAACCAATGTATAATATCAGTAATTCCATCACATGTATCCATCCAGTTCGACCAATGACCACTCCAGCTACTCCAGACAGCAAGTTCCAAATCCAATACATCTAACGACCTGCGAGCATGCAACAAGTGTATCAGACAACGCTGGTGAGTTCATAGTTTTACGAAAACGTTGGTTACCAAGTGCTTAGTTTAACCGATTGAATTTAATGTTGATAATATCCCGAATACAAGACGGCTCCTGATTTACATTGCCCTTTCTCCAATGCTCCTATCAAAGCATTGGTCATGACTAGGTCATTAGTTCACACCCGTCCTCTTAGGTACGGGGTGAGGGTGCCAAACCTAAGTAGCGCTACTAACTAATACCTTGTTACCTCTCAGGAAACCAAACAACACGGAGGGACTTTAATGGTGATAGGATGAGTATATTATCCAACATTCCAGATTAACCCAAAAGACATATTCCTCTCAGGAATACCCATGATTTACCCAAAACCAATCCCTCTCAGGGATACCCAAAGACTGTCCCAACCACCGGGACGCATGCTCAAGAGGAATGAACTCACCTTTGTTTTGCTCAGTAAGTTTAAGGCACGTATTCCAAGTTGGTCAATTAGCCCCTATTGTAATTACCAATAATAATCAGTTTCGTACACACATAGTTCACGCATCTCATGCACACTTAATTCACGTACACCGTGTTCACATATAGCACATTTATTGTACATGTAACGCACATATGCAATTCAAGTTATGACCCTTAATCCATGCATCTATGGCCATCGGATAATCTCTTGTCATGTAATAGTTCAACATACCCCATGCATACATACATAATATACTTGAATAACTACAAGTCTAACTATTGACGTGTGCGACGCAATGATTACACCATTCAATGCGGCCCGTTAACTATCTTCACGTTTGACCCACCCAACGCAACTTGGCCCGAAAACCCAGCCCACTAACATATAAACATATGTTCAACACTCGTTATTTAGGTCCATGTATGCTAAGGCTTCGACCCATATATCCAATACTCATGTTCATATATCACACATATTCCGTTTTGTCAAAACTAGTGCGGCCCAGCTATGTACTGGCCCAAAACAAGTCCAGCACCGCATGACCTATGCCTCTAGCCCAACCCTCCTACTCAGCTCGTGGCCCATGCATTACCGGCCCAGCTAGTATGCGGCTGGGCCCAATGTACGTTCTAAATCAGTCCATTTGGATTGAGTTATAAATCCCAATTCGCAGCCCAAGTTATACGTATACCCATGAGGCCCAATACCCTTTGTATAACCCAACTAATTAACGTGTAAATCTGATTAACATGCAAGCCCTTGTATCCTTTTATTATTAACAGTAACTTATTATTATATAACTAACAATCCAAAACAAATAACAAGATACCTCTAACTTCTCAACAAAGATAAATCGGTTCAGCATCACATTTATAACCATGTTATCATACAAAATCGTTAATCATCAATTCATGATTCTTAAACAGAATCATCATTACGTATATTCAGAAATCACATGTAGTATATTACTCATTAATTACCCAAGAAGTCACATATAACACGTTAATCCCTAATCATATATACAATACAATCACTAGCATATTAATCAGCCCTCAACATAATCCTCATCAAAACAACATTCAATTTTCACGAGACAATCACAACCAAATCGTTATATAGCATGCGTTTAAGACTCACATATGAACAAAATTAAACGAGTAAGATTCAACACGAATAAGAATTCACTAACCACAAACTCGATCAAGTAGAATGATGCTTCGAAGAGGGGGTGCGTCCACTGTTGATTACCGAAAACAGATAGATAGAGGATGTGCTAGGGTTTGAGTATATTTGTGTTATCATGTTTACGTGACTTATACGGTGGCCCAGTTTCATGTGCAACTTCTATAGATAAACCCAACACTTAAACAGATCCAACCACACCGAGTTATAACCAAGTAAATTTACATTCGACAAGTTTAATTTAACAAGAGCATGGAAGGAGAGAGTTATGAGAAGTTAGAATCACTAAATCAAACCAGTACTAACCTTGAAAGTTCGGGTTGTCACATCATCCCCAACTTGAAAGAAATTTCGTCCCGAAATTTGACAAGTAAGCACAGAAGAGTGAAGCGATAGAAACTCTAATTAAACTATATGTAATACTACACAAATAATAATCAAGCATTACACACCATCACTAAGCATCCAGATAACTGCACCACGTAAAACAGGATTGCGAAATCAGTTGGGTGCCACACACTTGATATCATATCCTTTAGTTTTTGAAGTTCTCTAGACAATGCTGATGTTACACCTGCATCCTTTGAAGATTCAAGATTGTTAGTAGCAGGAATACTTGTGTTAATAGATATGTTACCAGCCTAGCGATTCTGGCCATATCCTAGACCATATCCTGGATCCCTCACGGTCGATATCCTGACCGTTGGGGATATTTCTGGGGTATTGCTCCGGAAATGACTCGGTATGATGTTGCCCTAATTATCTTCAGTGAATACTGCTGAACTAAAGTTTAACATCCTAGCCTGTAAAGGAGTAGCTACATCCTCAGCAGGTTTCTTGGAGTTTGACTTCAAGAGTTGTATCTCCTTCATTATGATCTGGTTGGTTTCCTGCTGCTTTTTCATCTAATCATGTATATTGCCAAACAAAGACAAAATTTCATCATTAGAAGCAAGGACAGGGGTTCTCCCTGAAACTCCGAATTTGTAAACATTCTGAGCAACAGGAGTGTCTCGAGATGTTTAGCTTTCATTTCTCCTCTAAGAAGCTTGAACTTGTGGAGGTGGAGGAAGTAATGAACCAGTCGCAGCGGAGGTTGAAGTAGGCATCGAAAAAGAGCTCAAGTTTGATTGAGAGGCCATTGAAAACAGTTTTGTAAAAAGTTTTGAGAACAAGAAACCGATTAATGATTTTAACAAAGTTTTGAACAGAAATAGCACCACTTGCCCTGGGGTGGGCGCTAGCCGCCAAATTGTTTTGGTCTAAAATTACCGAAGCAATTAAGTGATCAAACTTAGTTTGTGAGGTAGTATGCTATTGTGATTTGCAAAAATGTGTCGAGTTGATTGTAAATGAAAATAGTTTTTGGATACAGTTCGAGGATATCAAACTGTATCAATTTTCAAACAATGAACAATAAAAGTAAAGGTTGACATGAGATATACGAGGAAAGCCCTTGATCAATCTAGATCGCCAGCACAAAACCTCGGGAGCTGACAATTGCCAGCTGCTTTGTTCTTCTTATTGATTGAATTACCAGGATACAACTTCGGGATAATGCTCGCATCAACTCTAAGTGTTACAATGATTGTGAAATATGAGTGTTTGAGTGCGAATGTAGCAATTGATCATAGACATGGGAGGCTTTGATGGTGTGCAGGGATGACCTTCGCATAAGGCCCACGATTTCGAGGGGCATGCGATTTAAAAAAAAAAATTCGATACGTATATGTTATTTTTTTTAAATGGTAAACACATACCACTTCCAATATAGGCCCATTTACAAATCATTTCTTATGATTTAAAATTTAGCCCACTTGGAATTAAGTTTATTGAGGCTAATGCTAATTTAACTTTTTTAAATAATAACAAAACATAACGATAGGGCACATTTTTTCAATCTCGAACAGGGTACGTGAATTCTCAGAGACGCCTCTGATCAGAAAGTGTATGAGATTGTGTGCTCGAAAGTATGTGCTTTCTAGTGATCTGGCACCCCTTTATATAGTTTTTTTTCAATTTAACTATCCTATAAATCCGAGGTAATGCGAATATTCCCTTGTGACCATTGTAGACCACTTCTTCCGGCATCAACGTTCATCCTTCAACCAACTTGAGCGATTCTTTGGGATGACTTGATCCCTGTGAACGTTAGTCTCTTGTAGCTGAGGAAAATCGTTAGTAACGAGCAGGATACTTCTGCAGGATGTTACCAATATCCTGACCACAGATTAGAAACATAAATATCAAGATATAGTATCAGGAAAAGTGTTCAAAATTCCACCCATAACAGTTTGCAAAAGAGTAAAATACAAGTTTTTTCCTATATGTTTGTAACAAATTTCAGGCGGTGTCCTTTAACGCAAAACTTGACGAGTTTTGTACTTAATGTTTCAAAATCTTGCACAACATGTCCTTTGAGCCTAACTCAGTTAATTTTTCTAGTCAAGTCTGGTCACACAAGGGTGTCTTAGTCTTTTTACTCATTTTGTTAAAGTATTAAAATAAATAAAAGAAAACCAAATTTAAAAAGTTAATTATATTATAAAAAGGTTAATTATATTATAACTTATGCAGTTATAGCAGTACAAAATCAAATAGCGGTTAAGGTACGCTATATGATATATAGGTTATAGCGGTAGTATAGCAGTGTTATAGCGGTAATTTCTATACCATGCATATTTTATGTATTTATATATATATATATATATATATATATATATATATATATATATATATATATAGTGTGTGAGGTTCATTGGGGAACACTAAAAAAGTGGGGAACCGACTCAAACGAACTCCGATTGGACTCATTCCAGCGGCGTTGGAACCGGCTCATCGAACCCTAACTAGGATCTTCTAACCCTGAACCCTAAATCATAACCCCTAAACCCTAAATATATTAGGGTTTGGCTTTTAGGGTTTAGCTTTAGGATTTAGCTTTAGGGTTTAGCTTTAGGGTTTAGATTTAGGGTTTAGGGTTTAGCTTTAGGGTTTAGCTTTAGGTTTAGCCTTTAGGGTTAGCCTTTAGGGTTTAGCTTTTAGGGTTTACAGTTTAGATTTTACGATTTAGCTTAGGTTTTAGCCTTATTTTTTAGCTTTAGGGTTTAGAGTTTAGGAGTTAGGATTTAGGGTTTAGGGTTAAGAGATCTTAGTTAGGGTTCGACGAGCCGGTTCCAACGCCGCTGGAATGAGTCCAATCGGAGTTCGTTTAAGCCGGTTCCCCGCTGTTCCCCACTTTTTTAGCGTTCCCCAATGAACCTTCCCCTATATATATATATAGGGTGGGGTTCATGCGAGAACCACCTTTATTGCGAGAACCAGTGTGAACACGTGGCATTATTGTAATTACATGGAAAACTTTAAAATACCCGCCTCCCTCGTTACAACATATACCAATGGACGTCAAATAAAAAATAAATTACACACTAAATAATATCTCACGTCCGAGAAACCAAATATACGATCTAACAATCCGTCACAGCAATTCATACGAACAATCCATTCTTCATAGGCGATTTATACGAAAAATCGATTCTGTACGCTCAACGATATCACCAATTTGTCATAAAAATCGCCGTATCGTCATACATCTGAAGAATTAGGGCTAATTTGAAGGAATTCGTTGATTTTTGCTGCACAATTAGGGCTAATCTGCACAATTAGGGCTAATCGGACTAGCGATTCATCACAATTCATCAATCGTCAGAAATCAAGCGTCACTGCACTATTTTGTAAGTGTAATCGATTATGTTAATACGACTGTTATTATTAGATTCAGATTGTAAGTGTAATCGATTATGTTAATACGACTGCACTATTTTGTAAGTGTAATCGATTATGTTAATACGACTGCTATTATTAGATTCAGATTTACTATTTCGTAAATAAAACATTTAATAGATCTATTATTAGTTTCATATATGTATTATTAAGAACTGTGTTTCATATAACTGATGTTATACAAATGAGTTTGATATGCTCGGCAACACGAAGTTCGAATTGATATATTTATAATTTAAATTTGTTTGTAAGTTAATGCACATGTGCATAATTATGAACACATATGTAGTTTGTTTGATTTATATAGTCATACGCACGAGCATAATTTTTTTGACATATAAGGATTACACGAAACATGATATTAAGGTAAGTTTGTGTAATACACATCTATGCAATTGTGCATTGCTCGTCGTCACTATACACAACACATAACAAATAACATTATATAAAGGTGATTCACATACACATGCACATGTGCATATTTGTTTTTATTTCGGCATTATGTAATTAAAAAAGACACTATCATAATTAATAATAGAACATGATCATAAAGTAACATTGTGTGAAATACAGATATGTAGTGTTAAATATAGGAGTATCACATACATATGTATATATATGCACATGTGCATATGTTAATATGCATGTGTACATGTTATTATGCACATGTGCATATGTTAATATGCAAATGTACATATGTTAAAAAATGCATATGTGCATATTTTGTGTGTTGACTGTGCATATGTTAATATGCACATGTACATATGTTAATATGCACATATGCATATTTTGTATGTTGGCGATTATAATGACACATGTGTACATATTTTTTATATGTGCATATGTTAATATGCACATGTGCATATTTTGTATGCTGACGAGTATAATGACACATGTGTGCATATGTTGTTATGTTGATGCATGTATCATAAATTAATGTTGATGCACACGTTACTTGTAGATAATCAATGGAAAAAAGGCAAAAGAAAGTAACATTTGTACCGAGGTCAAGAGATGGAGGATCAACAAGTATGCCTGACGCGGCTGAAGATGAATACAAGAACGATAAGCCAAAAGGTTATAGTTTGTTAATTATATAGTATTACTGTTTGTTTTGTTTTTTTTTTTAGAATATGGGTACAAGCACATGAATGTTCTTAAAAATGATTTTTGTTGTTTAACCATTACAATTTGAACTGTAGGCATATTGAAAAGGCAGAACAGAAAGAAATTTGAGGATGTCAGTATAAGGAAAAGTAAACGAAAACATAACGAAACAACTGAAGATGTTGAAGGAGATAAATGTGTCGAAGGAGTTCATACTAGGAATGAAGGATTTCGTACTGGGAATACAAGGTCCGTAAAATCAAAAAGCACGTCAGCGGGAAACGACGGAAACGACGGAAGCACAGACGAGGTGGATATGGAAGATGTTGATGGTATGTGTTATTAAAATAATTAATCATACTTTAAAATGCATATGTGATTATTTAAAATGCATCTGTGATTTATTGATGTAATTTAAAATGCATATGTGCTTCTTTAAAATGCATTTGTGCTTTTTAAAATGCATTTGTGCTTTATTGATGCACAAACGTGTTTTTTATAAGTTTTTTTGTTTTTATTTGTTTGCACATGTGCATCGTAATGCATTATTAAACAGAAAGTGTAATACATTATTAAACAGAAATTAAACAAAAAACTGCAATGCATTATTAAACAGAAACGAAGAACAGAGCAGTTATAACAACGAATAATACAGGAGCCAGAACGGAAAAAAAGCCAGTGATTCAAAGATCTGTTCGGGCAGTTAAATGGCGTTCCATACGTACACGTTTATCACTGCATCAACTTTTGAGGGGGGTAAACGCAATGTCCAACAAACAAAAGCAAACAGTACAAAACATGGGGTTCGGGAGTATATTAAAGATCAAAACAGACAGCATACCAGGAAGACTGGCACATTTTGTAGTAGATAGGTTTAACGAAAGAGATATGGTGATTAAGCTGAGTGTAGGTAATATAGAGGTCAACGAAAATGTAGTCAGCGGGTTGTTAGGATTAAGAAACTGTGGGGTTGTGCTGAATTATCAAAGAAAAGAGAGTAAAAAAAGGGAGAAGTAAGGATAAAACAAAGAAAAATGAAAAGAATGAGGAAACCAAAAAGCACGACGAGGAAGAACAAGTGAATATTGATAAAGAGACAAAGAAAGGGAAAAAAAGAAAGGGAAAACACGCAGAAAGAAAGAGGTAAAAGGTAAGGAGGATTTAAAAGGCAACGTAAAGGATGTAAACGAAGAAGAAGAGGATGAAGATGAAAGGTGTGGGACATATGCCATGTGGACCCATTTGTACAAAGGGTGTCCAATGACACCAAGTATGATAGTTGAAAGAATAGTATGTAATCAAGATGACGACGGGGTATTTTTCAAATATGATTTTTTAGCGTTGTTTATGAACACAATGGTAGAGATAAACAAAGATGGAACGTGCAAAACTGATTTTCTCGAGTGTTTAGACGAAGACATCGCCGTGGAAAACGTGAATTGGTGCAAATTTATTTGCGACACAATCAGGAACAGCAAGGACGGTTGGCAGCGAGACAGCATGTCCATATATTTCAATGGCGCGCTCACGATTATGGTGGTAAGTTAATTGTCATGTTTGTAAATTGTATAACGTATTATTATTATTATTTTGTTTATATAATTTTGTAATGTATGGTGATAATGCATGGGTGCAGCTGATATACGTGGACCAAACCATACGTGGACATATAAATTCAGTTCGCACAACAAAACCGCTATCATTTTGGACAAAAGACATGTTGAGTATTAGGGAAAAATACGAGATAAAGAATGGGGGGTTTGGGAAAGGATCGTTACGAGAAGGATATACGGAGGACCGAGTTTCAGACAATGTTTCATTCAAAGGGGACGAATCAGGGGCACATGTGACAGATGTTAAAGGGGTTGGTGTCGATGTCCATGTCAGAGACGCAGATAGGGGCGTAGAGGGTAAGGGTTCTGTCAAGTCGGATGATACCGTCAAAATTCAACCGGTGTCATTTGAGGTATGTACAGTAGTTATGTTAATTTGAGAATGCACATGTGCATATTCGTGATGATCATATTAATGTTATGTATGAAGAATGCACATGTGCATAATTGGTTATAACAAATAATGTTATTTATGAAAAAATGCACATATGCATTAGTAGTATAAAAAAGGTGGATGCAAATGCTATGTAATAAAGAATAGTTAAAATAAAGTTGATGCACATACAAAAAAAATTATGCACATGTGCACAATGGTTTGGTGTTAGCATTAAAGTTAATAACTATACTAGTTTTATATATTGCACGTGTGCATAATGAATATAAATAATGCATAACATGTAATGAATATAACAAATAATATTTCAATTGTACATATTAATTTTATTACATTTATATGTGCTCATAATCAGGAACATATGGGATTAATCCAACAATTAATGGATGAGACATTGAGGACGAAAGCATTACTAGTTAAAAAGTTGGATGAAGCCTGTTCAAAATATCCAAAAAACGAGAATGTCATAGAGCTTGTTAGACAGTATGATAATGTGTTTAGAGGTGAACACAAATTGGCAGAATTGATAACTAGTACGGGTACAGTTGATGGTAACGAAAAGGATAAGGTGGATACCATGACGGGTCGTGTGGAAGGATCGATGGAAGGTGCGGGTAAGCTGGCAGACACGTTGGCAAATGCGGATAAAGGTGTCATTAAGGGACAAATGAAGGGAAAATCGCATGATGAAAAAGAAGTGGATTATTCGATACCAAGTTTCATGCTGTTATCACAAAGTTCACAGAGCTCGCCAGATCTAGAAGTTGAATCAAGTGTGCATGGGAATGTTATTGAAATGAATGAACCTTTGAACGACGATGAAAAATTGATATGGCAATATTTGTTGACGGTTATGGACAATAAACGAGGGTAAGTATAATTACGAATGTTGTAGTTTTATTACATGTTTTGTATTGACATTATGACAAATTGAATTACAAACTTATGTTATAGGGGAGAAAGTAATAAAAAGAATGATAAAAAGAATGATGACGAGGAGATAGACGTCCAAGAGGAGATGAAGGAGGTGAAGTTGACATTCAAGTAAGTTTACATATGCATTACGACTGTTATTACTTGTAATATTAATGTTGTTATTATTATTAGGATTCATATTATTATTGTTGGTTGATGCACATGTGCATATACAGTTATGCATTGTGACATACGGACACCATATGTCACATGAATTATATTATTATAAATATTGATTATAATGCATGTAATGTGTTTGATGCACATGTGCATAAAAAAAGAAAAGTAATGAAATGTATGTGATGTATGCAGCAACTATGTATTTGAAACTCAACATGGAATGTCAACCAGAGCATTTTGGATAAACACACTCGAAGAAGGAAAGTAGATTTCACAAAATGTAATAGATTGTTCGGCGACACTGTTGAACTATATGGAGAAGAAAGAAAAACCGTCAGGAAAAAGGAGGTTATGGTGTTATACCACAACAATCGTAAGTGTTTCATAAATTATTCCATATATAAATAAGTAACTTTTTCATGCATAAAGACTTGTAACTTGTGCTTTGGGGATTCCTCAAAAAAAAACTTGATTTTTTAGTTTTAACCCAAATGTTTTTGCCTTTTGCCATTTTAACCCTATAAAAATTTGTTTTTTTAACTTTAACTCAAAACTTTTCATTATTTACAATTTAACTTCACAACTTTTGTCAATTATATTTTTCGTCTTTGGTTTAACGTTTTTACGTTTCGTTACGTATAGTTCTAAATTTTTCGAGTTAATACGACGCAACGTATGAGTGTGGTTCAACTTTTTATGTTTTGTTTCAAATTTTGCAAGTTAACACAGCGCAACGTGCATGTGTGGTTCAACATTTTTACCTCTATTTTTTCATGGTTGAGAGGTTCGTCGCAACACGCAGATCCTAGGTCGAGTCAGTGTTGGTGGTCGATCACGGTTGTGTGACTTAGTATTAATTGACACCGTTTTACTCCCCGCCGTAACGCGGGGTGTGCTTTGGGGGTTTTCCAAAGAAAAAATGGTTATGTATATGGTTGTCGTAACCTTGGCTTTAGGGGTTTTCAACAAAAAATTGATTTTTTTTTTTACTTTTCACCCAAAAGTATTTCATAAATTACTTTTAGCCCAAAACTATTTGTTTTTTTTTTACTTTTAACCCAAAACTTTTTATCTTTGTGCAATCTATCCTCACAACTTTTTTTACTTTCAACTTTGATCCTTTATAGTTTTCTGTGACAACCCTCACTAAACCAGGTATCCGTACGACTTAATTAATAATTAATTATTGCTTAATTACTGTGCTTGCTTGAACTTGTGAATAAACTGCTACTTGAATACTAATACATGTACTTACTTGCATCATACTTTACTTGCTGTCACTACATTATTTACATGCTGAACCTTAGTGACAAACATGATGCACAAAAAGCACAGTAGCACTATAACGGATAACCTATTGAACATGCTGATAAAGCCAGCATCAGGCAAACACTGCCTCTAAGGCCTGTAAGAGCCTGAAATATTTTGCTACACTAGTGGTGAGTGTAGGGATATAAGGGTTGTAGAACTGCGTCTCTAGGAATAAGTTACAATGACTGGATGTGCCTAAAACGTACTCTATGTACAAAATTCAGCACTTTGCATAATAATTCAGCTTTTAGCTAACTAATAAAGTGCCAAAACATGAGAAAAATATTACTAGACACTTTCCAAAGTGTCAGGAATGAGTTGTGTCACTAAAAAGGGTATTAACGACACTTTAAAGCTTTGTTAAGCACTTTAACGGATTACTATCCAACCAAACAACCGGACTATACCCGGAACATGAAAATATTGTTATTTTCATTTCTTATTTTTTTTCTGAGCCAGTTAGGGTCCCTGAGTACCCTAACACCCGTCATAACACACTACACACAACTAACCGGGTTAAGCACTTAACTACCTTACTTAACCTAACTATTAACTTAGCATCTAGTTGGAATCGGACTAGACCCCCCCCCCCCTCACTAACCGTCCCCAACTAGAGGGGGACATACCTTGTACCCTTGTGATTATTTTAATCCCATATGTTTAATATCTTATAGACACAATATCCTTTGGTTAAACATGATAGAAATGTCTATAAGTTCCATGTTTAGTCTAACATAACACACACTTACACAACATCACAACCACAACTCTCTCTCCCTCTCCTAGAGCTTACGGCCGAACACCCCACCCCCCATACATCCATTTTCGAGTTTGATCTTGCAAGTTCCAAGCATCTACAAGTGTTAAGGGTCGCATATTAGGAAGCTTGGTGCAATCGGAAGGCGAAGGACCTCTTTATCTTGCTTTTATCCACGCGTTTTTCGCATAGATTCTTCCCTAGCCTTGAGCTAGTGGTATGTTGTTTAAATCCCTATCTTGAACTAATCTAAAGCGGTTAATATGTGGTGTAATGATTAAAACTCGAAATCTTACAAAATGGTGCATTAAAGTCTACTAAAAACATGAAAAATGATGGTTAAAAGCTCACTAGTTGTGTAAATGTTGTAGTAATTGAAATTTGTGATTATTTAGACCCGATCTATGTTGTGGTAGCTCGGATCATCATTTAACCCGGTTTGGTCATGAACACGAATCATGACATAAGGTTGTTTTGAATAGAACAAGGGTTAAAGGGTGAAACTCTACCACACACGAATCATGAACTTGTGTAAAAATGTTTTACTTGTGGAATAGTGTTTAAAACTAGCAGATCTACGTATCTGCAAGTGGTATTTTCAAAGGACCAAGCGTTAAAGAAATCATGCTTTCTAAAAATTGATCTTACACTAACAAGAATGGTTTTTAGAACACAGAAGTGTGTAAACACATGTGTAACACAAAGTTTCGACAAAATAACTATTTTTGTAAAAGTTGACGAGAAGTTGTAAAGACGGAACTTCCATAAAAACGAGGTTTTTACAAGATCGGATTGTTTTATATATAGATCCACTAAAAGTAATGAGATTTACTTCACAGTTTGGATAAATCACAAGTTCATGAAATTTATGCGATTTATATACATATTTTGACTAGTTTGTGATTTGGACATTGTTTTGGATGATTGAGAAAATTGTTGGTTGATTTGTAAAAGAAAATGATACGCTTGAAAGCGTGGACACCTCCAGTTACAGAGGAAACTCTGGCGAAATTTTTCCAAAAAGCCTAACACTTAGAAATATTTTCACTATAAGTGTTAGAAAGACATTTTGACTTGTTTTCAAAATATAAGTTTCGCCACGACTATATTTACAAAACATCGGAGGTGGGATTTTCACAAAATAAAACGTGATACATAAATATATTTAGTATATATTTTTCACAACATCACCTGTATAAGTGTTTATGATTATTTTGTGAACTACATAAATATTATTTTTAGGGTAAAAATAATATTACTAAGTATTATTTTGGGAAAATCACATGTATTAAAATATAATATTTTTGAGAAGAATATTTATATTTTGGGAGTTGGAAATAAAATATATTAAGTGAGACTTAATAGTGAAATCCGAATGTTACGAACGCACATGTATTAAATCCCCCATCCTTGGGAAGGAGAATAACTACCAAGTATATACAGAACGTAAACACGAAATAGTTGCCTAACTATTTCCCAAAAACTTAAACCATAAAGCTAAGGCACGGCCATCCGTCTAATAGAGTTAGCACGTGTAGGTCGTCATACAGCTGATCGATTTGGAGGCATACTTGGTAGAGACGCACCACTGTGAGTTCATGTCCCCCTTTTCTCTAACTGTTTTCAGTTTTCTTAACTGCGGGGGTGAAATACATGTTACTTTGATTACAAGTACTTTATACACGGTATGGTTAGTGTAAGGAGGTTTACTACTTAGATCATGTGAGTGGGTAGGAGCAATATGAGGCCATTAGTCCTCATGGCGGGACCGAGGGACAGGAGCGGTAGATCTATCTGGGTGTAGCGAGCCCAGCCCCAGGCCAAACTAGAAACGGACCTTGGGGTGACTTTGTCCACATACTAATGCCGTGGCGAAATCTGCTAGGTTTGAGTCTCCCTATTTGCACTTCACATATATCAGTGGCCTAGCAAACCATTGGTGATCTCAATTCCCTTATTTGCTACATACCAAGACTATTTTTATACTCACAAAGGTTTACCTACTCACTTACACATGAACTCGCTCAACATTATTGTTGATTTTTCAACTTACATGTATTTCAGGAAATTAAAGATCTGGCGCGGTATGTTATGTTTTCTCCACTGCATAAGGGTTCCAAGGTCATCCCAGTTTAGGGAAATGTGACTCTTTCCTGGACAAGTCACAAATCTTAAACTGCGTTTATTTCATGTTAATGTTTATGTTTTTCAAGACAATGTTTTAAGTTATGATGTTGTAAGTCTCTAAGACAATGGCATGTTACTCTGGTTTTAAAACTTAATCGAATGGATGATCTTGCATGATTTTATTTCATATAGCTTTGTTATGGTTAAGCTATGGTATTAAGAAGTCACACCAAAATAACCACGCTTCCGCAAAGCCAGGGTGTGACAGCTTGGTATCAGAGCTCTGATCATAGCGAACTAGGATTCTTTCTCGAGTCTAGACTATGATCACTAGGGCTCTCACGAAAACATTTTTTACTGCATACCACTTAAGTCCAGACCCAAAACTTTTTCCAAACAAATGTTGAGCACATTTTATTATTTATAGGCTCAGTCTAGAAAGGCTGAGGCTCGGTCTGAGAGGCCGAGGCTCGGTCTGAGAGATCGAGGTAGTTGGCTAGTGGGACTAGGAGAATTGGCTAGTGGGACTAGGAGAATTGGCTAGTGGGACTAGGAAGAGCAGTCTGAGAGGCTGGGAGGCTAGTGGGACTAGGAGAACTATTTGATTGCTTACTTGGTAACTTATGTGATTATCTGATTGTATGATTGACTGTTTGTGCATGTTTGTGTTTATGTTACAGACACTATGGACACCTCTGGCACTGGTGACTCAGACACCACAGGACCTAGACCTATAGTATCGGACGACCTAGAGTCTTCTGAGCGCGAGGTTCACACATCCGACGTTACGAGCACGGACGAGGATGATTTCCAGCCCTTCGCTTTACCTGATGGTGCTGATGAGCTCGCTGATGGCCCTTTGGCCGGGGACCTACCGTTAGTGCCGGGGGACCTACCGTTAGTAGAGATCCCTGCTCCTATACCGTTGGCTTCATATCCTGCTTACGATTTACTCCTCGACGCCGACGCTGACGACGACGTCGATCTTTTTTACGACGAGCCCTTGGAGGATGAGGTTCAGGGCGAGGGCCCTTCTTGCTGCTGGAGATCTTTTGATGATCGCAGATGCTTCCGCTGAGGAGTCACCTGCTCACTCTCCGGTCCCAGGCTCTTTCGAGTCTGTGGCCTCCGCACCTTCACACACTCAGAGTGCGCAGCACTTTTCTCACGGATCAGATCCCGACCAGGCATCCTCTGTTGCCCCTATTCCTAGTTTTACTTTCGACCATGATGATATGGAGGATTCCGATCCTGACTTTCCCCCAGGATTCGACCCAGATGAGGATATAGAGTTTATACCCATGGATCAGCCTATGGAGGATCCAGTCGACCCAGTTGATCCCATCGACCCTGAGTTTTGATTTTGAGATGGCCTTTGATGAGCCCGAGCAGCCACTAGACCCTGCTCCTGACCCAGTACTTGAGCATGACCCAGTTCATGCTGACGCACCTATTATTGAGCCTGTCTTTGCTGACCCACCTATTGATGATCACCCTGTAGATGCTCCATTGTTGGAGGGCGATCATGTTTATTGTTGCTGATCATGTTGATCCCCCACTCATTGCTGATGCACCAGTTGACCTTCTTGTTGTACCTCACCATGATCCTATGCCAGCCCAGTTTGATCGTGCGCTTTTTTGAGGCACGGAACGACCCCCGAGACGAGCACGCCCAGTGTGGGTGGATTCCTGCTGATGACGAGGTTCCACCTATTCCTCCTCAGGGTCCCCTGATACCCGTCACATTGATACTTCTTTTTTCATTTCCTTAGTTTACACCTCCAGCACGAGCTGGAGAAGGTTCTTCTGCACACCCTTTTGGGACATGTACCAGTATCTATCTCTGCTATACCACCGTCTGCTACTTTTCCCCCTGTTTCTCCATTTCATGTGGCACCTTTTGATCCCACCAGTGAGCCGTTCCTTTGGACATCATCTTCTGCTATGCCACCGATTGACCCCTACCATTCTTTCCATAAGGGGTATACTATTGAGGGACGTTTTGATGTCTTTTGTCGCCCAGCACGAGGCACACACACAGCGCATTCAGGAGCTTGAGAGAGCTCAGGCCGCCGCCGTTGTCCGTGCCAGGGTCAGACCCACCATGTTTCTTCACAGCACTCTCGACCTTTACCACCAGACTATGATGCACGCCTTTTGGCACTTGAGCAGCAGGTTGCTTCTTGGTTTGCGTACCCAGAGAGCCATGGAGGAGGACTGGCTCCAGTTGCGTCGTTTGTTTTACACCCACTTTCCCCCCTCCTCCACCGCCATCCGTGTAGAGCTCTTCAGTACCGTATAGGTAGACGTTGGGTGAGAAGACGGCGAATGCTTTTGACTGGACAGCATTTTTGGAGACTACATTTTGATTCTGACTTTTGTTGACATGTATTTGATGTATTGACACTGATTTGATATAGTTTTTGGACTAGGACAATGTAGCCCTTAGTCGACAGATGTTGTATGACACTATGATGTACTTGTACGCTTACTATGTGGTCCTCAATATATGGCAATCGCAGTATTCTCACCATATCTGATGCTTGATTTGGTTATTTTATATTTGTGGACATGGGATGTTGTGTGATTGATATGATTATAACATGAGATGTTATGTACTATTTACTATCGTTATATACATACGCTAAATTATGACCTGGACTTATGTATTATAACTATGGCCTGACCGACGTAAACACATCTTTTAGAAGATGCCGCCGAGACGTGAGACACACATGCCTACTAATGAGGCAGAACTCCAGCAAATTATCGCTGCTGCCATTGCACAATACGCCGCCTCTCAAGGAGGGGACAAGTGGAAGCAACTCTGGCAAACAACAATAATCCACCTCATGGTAACACTAAGTCATTTAGACCTACCATGACCTAAATGGATATCTTTAGCAATGATGCTAATGCCGATCGTTATGTTATAACGTATGTGCAGGATGCACCTACAAGCAGTTTCTAGACTGCAAACCGGTCAACCTTGATGGCACAGGAGGTGCTGTCGCCTTTGTTCGTTGGGCCGAGAAAACTGAATTTGTTCTTCGCATGAGCAAATGCGCGCTAGATCAGCAAGTCACCTATATCTCAGGGCTATTCTTGGATGGAGCCCTCTCTTGGTGGAATTTGCAAGTACAGACACTTGGTGAAGCTGCTGCCTACGCGCTAACCTGGACCGAACTGAAGGAAACTTATGCGCAAAAAGTACTGCTCTCGCGCAGAAATCCAGAGATTGGAAAACCGAGTTTCTGGCACTTGAAAATGGACGGTACCGAAGATCGC